>CAVNYN010247368.1:0-14245 GCA_963692815.1 Nyctanthes arbor-tristis
CCCCCCCCCCCCCCGGTGGAATGCTTAGTCAAACAGTATGTGCGATTAAGTTCACGGATCAGCATGTAGGGGGTTGAAGCACTTTGTTCAGACGTTAAATAAATGTTTCTGGTTCTTTCAAGAAAATAAATAAATAAATAAATATTTTCGAGGTATCATTGCTGAGAGGCTTTCTTAAGTTATCTGTGGATTAAGCTTGCATTCTAAAGTTATTATTCATAGATTAACCATGATAACCATAATGGTAAATACAGATTGGGAACTCACCGAATTAACATTGTCGTAAGATGGTAATTAAAGTCATGAATTATTGCTTCCATGCAGCATATCTGATTTATGAGATATTTTGATTCAGGATTGCTGTTCTCTTTCTGCTTCTGTTGGTGATGGTGTTAACTAACAAAGATGTGGTTAAGTGGCTTGAATTGGTTGCTCAAGAACTGGAGTCATAAATTGCCATTCTTCTAGAAGAGCTTAGTTCAATGCAGAAACCCTTTCCAATTCCGAGAAAATTGCATTTTCTTGATGGATGTTGGTCTATTGATTGAATCACACCATGTCTCCCCCTCATTACTAGTATTTACTTGAATTCACTTTTAGGAGTTTTAGTTTTCCTTTTCCCTGTTATTGTACTTGCTTGATCTCCATTCAGTATGCAGATAAGTAGTTTATTATGTTTGTTTTATTTAGGTAAAGAAACTGTGTCCTAATGACCCTGACGCTGCCAAGAAACTCAAAGAATGCGAAAAAGCTGTAATGAAGCAAAAATTTGAAGAAGCTATCGCTGTACCTGAATCAGAAAGACGGTCAATAGCTGATTCTATTGATTATCGTGCCATAGGTATGCAATACTTCACTTTTTAATTTTCTCTCGTAATGATGATTTCTTAGATTTTGAAGAGATTTAGGCATTTATCTATTTTTGCCAGTGACTATGTTTTCCCTTTTCACAAGTTCTGGGAATTACATTACTTAACAATTTTCCTCTTAATTTCTACTATAGCGGGTTTGCTGTCTCAAAATTTGTTTAATTGAATGAAAAGAACATGATATGCAGTTCCGTTGCACAATTGCAATTACTGTCTGGGAATTTGTTTAAATACATGGATGGCATAAGATGTACTCCAACGTTCATTTGGTCTTGCAAGTGTTCTTCACCCCCATCCTCCTACTAGCTAACATGAAAATTGTATGTGATTAGGTGTGAAGCAATGTTGCTTCAGCCTATGGTTTTGTTGTCTCATATCTGTCTTCTTACACTTCATGAGCAAGCTTCGTGGTATCTAAATGTTGCAAGCTAACATTTTTCTTAAAAATTTGCCCCTGGAACCAAGTGTTTGTCATTTACTTTCTGCTTTCTCAGGTTAGAGAGTCTTCTGTTTATCTAGGTGGTCTTTGGACAATGGTAATCTAGTTTGATGGTTGGACTTGGAGGGAGAGAGGCCAAGACATCTCTGAATATTCTTATTCAAATGATTGAAAATAATGATGAGGATTAGCTTGTTGTTACTAGAGCACAATCCAAATGCATGGAGGATATGTTTAAACGCATGCATAAAAAGGCGCCTTCATATTACTGCATCGACAGCATAAACTGATTACTCTCCCTGCACAATAGCTAAAGCAATATATCGAATTATATAATGAAGGTTTAACAGGAGCCATATTTTCATCAGCATCTTTTTTGTCTTGTCTGAAGATATCTTATGGTTTTTTATGTTTAGGGTCCCGGGAGGTTGTAATAAAAAGAGGACCAGTCGAGTTTTATGTTGTTTCTTGAAATAGAATGATAGAATTTAGTGTACCACTTGCCCATGAGTGTATAAATTGACCACGATTGTATAAATTGACCAACAAACCTAACAAACCTGCCATTATGTAAGTTAGCGGTCTCTTTTATCTGAAAAGCGAGAAGTTGCTTGGAGTACCACAGAATTTGTTAATCTCCTGAAACTTCCATACGGATTGCCATTGGTGGTTTATTTAACTTTAGTTGCATCTTTCGTGAAGAACTTCTGGAAACCGATACAAATGTTTCTAGAGAACATTATTAACTAGGTTTTATTTGTTTTTAGTTGAGTTACTGTTCTTATGTATTGATTCTAGGACATGTGATGTGAGGTATGCATTTATGTTTCTATTTGGTAATGTCTCTTCTTTCTAAAGCTTGGGGTTCTTTCCTTTATAGGCTTACGACGGTCATTAGAAGGGTTCCAATTTTATGGTTTTCAAGACAACAATGTGAAGAAAAATGTTGGTTTTGATGGATATATGATGGATTTGGAACGGTTTGGGAATTCTTTAATGAGAGAGTCTGAAGAAAAATAGTTTCATTGTGGATCATGGATGCCATGGGCGCATTACATGTGTACGCGGGTCAGTGGATTCGGACTTTCGCCAGTCATGGGTGATGGTTCTTAAGCGAATTGGTTAAACCTAGATATTTGGATGTTAGAGATCAAAGAAACTAGTTTGATGGTCACAGCACAACATTGAAGTAATAAACATCAAAAAGCATATAAGAAAGAGGGTAGATACTGAATAGTCTCCAAGATCGGTGATAGGACCTTATATATTACTGCTTTGGTTAGTTTAGTTCAGCGCCAAGCATGTCAAGATTCGTTTTAGAAGATCTGTAATTTTTGAACTATTTTATGTTGCACATTATTTGCTGTGAGATGATTAGGCTTGGTTCAATTCTCAAAGTAAAAATGAGTGGTAGAGATTTCTTGGTGTATTGTGACGCGGTTGTAATTTAGTATCTAGTGATGTCTCAAGGGATATTATGATTGTCAGATTATAATAATTGTCAAACATGGGATTAGGAAACTAGAAGTTGCTTTGGCTATCATGAACGGGATTGTTGTATCCGCTTTATAATAGAAGTCTAGTTCAGGCACAAGATTTATTTAATATCATTAGTTTACAGGAACAACCCCATTTCTACAAGAACCAAAGATGCCTTAGTTATTCACAAACCGGGATGAAATTTTGGTTGGAAAAGACTTGCACTTGATACCAAACTACAATCTTCTGCTTGGTCTACAAGATGGACGATTAAAGCTTTGCTTGATTGGATGTTAAACAATTATTTCTAGTTTTTATATCAGGATGTCAACTGTTTTTGTTTATTTAAATGGTTGTGCATGCTTGGTATTCAGTCAGGGGCTTCTTGTTCTTGTGGTTGCTTTCCATCTAAACCATGAACAGATGAATAAGTAATCTGTTTCTCTTTTCCTTGGTGTTCATTGCGTCTACCCTGCAAAATAATGCTGCATTGCTTTCTTTTATGTGCATGAAAGTCTTCACTGCACCAGCAGTTTTGCTCGAGGAACACGGTTTCAAAATAAAATGAGTGGCTTTGAGACCCTTTTGATGCTGACTTTGTGACATTTGGAGAGTCAAGTTACTTTTCACTGAAATGGCAATTGTTACAGAATAAGTAATAATCTGCAATGACATGTCTACTGTTTATAAAATTTTGAATTTATTTATTATTGGGAACAATTAAGTGGTCTAGCTTAAATTGGATGGAACAAAAGATCGTAGACATAATGCATGCAATTAATGATACATGTAATCTGTTTCAATTTTAGATGTGGAACCGCAATATTCTGGTGCCAGAATAGAAGGCGACGTTGTTACTTTAGACTTTTTGAAGAAAATGATGGACGGTTTCAAAAATCAGAAGTGCTTACACAAACGGTATGTGCCTAGAGCTCACTTATTTGTTTAATGATGTAATTTGTATTTACTATAATTTGACACCTAATTTCTGTAGGGAAATAAATTATATATTTCCTTCTACTTGATGGATGTAGAGTATACATACCTCGTCTTCTGGGAGATTCAGAAACTCTCTCTTCCCCCCTCTCTGGATTTTTGGGGGGTGGTGTTTTGTGGGGGGATGGGGAGGGAGGGTTCTCTTATTCTATATTGGTGCTTGTATTAACTGTTAGGTACATTTAACAAAAAATTTTTTTACAACCCATTGAAGGGTTTGGACAAGAGTCAAGGTAATTTGCACACAATGTGCGAAATGGGATGGCGAGAAATGAAAAATAATTTATGTTTCATATGGAGGTAACTAGATGAGTATACATAGATTTTGGATAATCACCAATTCATGTTTGGGAATTTGAGGAAGGATTCAACCGGGAATTGGATTATATTAGTTAACCTTAGATTAATAGGGCTCAATTAGATATTTATGCTCCAGAGCTAAGCCAAGTCGGTACACAAGTCACCAACTTTGGAAATATATGAATTGGTTGATTGGGGTGATCCTATCATGATAAATTCTTGATGAAGGAGATACCAATGGTAATCTAGGAAAGAGGCGGTACTTGGAGATTTCGACTTCAAGGACATGATTGAAAGGTATAACTGTATTATGGTTTGTGGTGACTTGTGATTTGGTGCTACTATTGCTTGCTTCAACAAGAAGCCATAAATTCCAGATTTGAGGAAATATTATAGTCCGTGATTTCTCGTCCTTTCAAGAGAGATGGATATGAAAATGTGCTAGGACTATAACAAATTTCCTGGTGAGATTATTATACACAACATAGGATGGTAAATGAAATATTGAGAAGAAAGAGATACTCAGGTTGTATTAACAAGCTGGTGGGAATTTTTAGTTTGAAATATGAATAAGTTCGAGGGTTATAATTTTGCATGATTAGAAGATATAAAATCCATATATGGGGAGATAGTACCTTGATGTGAAATGACAGAACTGAACTGCATTATGGACCTAGGAAAGGACATACTAGTATAGTCTATATTATTGCAGCCTACTTAATATGGTAACATGGTTGTACTTGCGGATCCATTGCGGGAATGGTTTTACTCTTTTTTTTTTTTAATTTTAATTTTTATTATTTTTTTAAAACACAAGTCAGATTATTTTGTAATTTACAATTATGCCGACCCAGTTAAACTTTCATAGATAAATTTCTTATGCCACAATTAAATTATGGGAACTTATTTTTTTTTTAGTTGTTTTACGTACTGGCTATTAGTTCTCTCCCGCTGTGACTCATGTTTTGCACATAACTAATTTCTTTCTCTGCATTACTTTCTTCTCTCTTTTTCTTCAACTTAGCAAATCAGTACGTAATAACCGAGAATTTTTTCAACTTTTCTTCATTGACAATTGAAATTTGATGATTTCTTCTAGTTTTCTCGTACACCATTCTTCTTTATTGCTTGACACTTTGATGACTTCAGAATTTAGATTATAATTGTTCTAATGTATTATTCATTTTGGTTTATTGATACTTATGTGAAATTATGTTGTCTCTAAAATTTTTAAATTAAATCGATATGGATTATTAATAAATGCTTTGGCCCCTACGATGACTCTGATTGCCCATTCGATGCCGTTAATATAATAGAACCCTCTTTTTTTTTTTTTTTTTTTTTGGAAGATTGTTTGTTTTTTTTTTTTTTTGGTTCCCCCCTTACTGGAGAATGGGAAGGATCCTAAATCCTAATCACAGTGTGGAAATGGCAAGTTTGCATTCTCTATTAATAAAGCCCTAAGTCTAATATAGTAACTCCAGAATGGGAAATCTACTTAATTTTGTAATTGATAAATTAACAGTTACTTCCTATTTTATGAGCTTCCCCATGGTTTAAAATTCTTTAAATGGTACAAATTTTTAAAGTTTTCTACGGGTATAGATTATCCACGGAATGACTTGGTTTAGTTTCCCCACAGAATGTCTGGATAATGTCTGAGTGGTAGTCTAAAGTAATTCTGGGCACCTTTGAGGTGTGGTTAATTGATTCGTTTAAATGAACAATTTATGGTGGCAACAAAACCCTTTTACTTTTTTGTTTTTAAACACAGATATATTCCAGTATTTGTATTCCCATCTGAATGTTAGCATTTATGATGTAGATACGCTTACCAGATTGTTTTGCAAACAAGAGAAATGTTGGGGACATTGCCGTCTCTTGTTGATATTAATGTTCCTGGTGGGAAACACTTCACTGTATGCGGTGATGTACATGGCCAGGTAAATGGATATCTTGATTGAATGCCATCGAAGAATCTTGTCATTATCGTGCCACCTGAGTTGCTGTCCCCCAGCATTAAGTACCTATTGTCTTTCAAGCAAATGTTTTCGTGTCTACACGCAAAGTGTTCGTCAGACGTCTTTGCTGTATTAGTGGACTGTCTGTCTTTTTGAGACATATTTGTTTATATCAGAGTGGAGGAACATTTTTAATTTTTAAACAACTAGATGATCTATTTATGAATATTGCTTTTCTTGTATATTTACTCTGTGCGTTACTAATGTTTATGCTAGTAACCTTTTTGTTATGTCACTGCAGTTCTATGATTTATTAAATATTTTTGAGCTCAACGGACTTCCTTCTGAAGATAATCCTTATTTGTTCAATGGAGACTTTGTGGATAGGGGGTCTTTCTCTTTAGAGGTCATACTGACGCTGTTTGCCTTCAAATGCATGTCTCCATCAGGTTATCCCTCTTCTTCTGGCTTTGATTAAATTACACTTCATGTGTATGCACTTCATTGAAATATTAGATTCTGTTTTTTGTTGGTGCGTATTCATATGCATGTAACTAGTATGTAAAGATGTCCTTTCAGTTCACTGGAAAAAGGAAAAAGCATATATGTTCATACTTAGTAAATATGTTACTAGTTTCATTGAGTTTGAAACTCCAGTTGTCTGTTTTCACTATTTGTGCTTCTAATGCTTTATACTTGGCCATATTTGACTTAAATGGCACTTAGACATTGTTGCCTGCTATTTTCATTAAAAAAAAGTATGGTGTTAACCGGTGAACTTCCTTGTCTTCTCAGCATTTCATTGTTTTCTCAAGTCTTATATCCCATGAGCCAAGAGTCAGTGCCTATGCATTTGTTAACGTCCATACTGTGTTTCATGTGGTTTTACTGTTCGTTTGTTTATTTCTCCATCTGCATAAGTGATCTAGCGTTGCAGCCTTCTTTAGAATGAATAAACCATGCTTCTTATCCACTTCTTAAAACTTTCAGCTATGTATCTTGCTCGAGGAAATCATGAAAGCAAGAGCATGAACAAAATATATGGTTTCGAGGGCGAGGTCAAATCCAAATTAAGTGATAAATTTGTGGAACTCTTTGCGGAAGTATTCTGTTGCTTACCTTTGGCGCATGTGATAAATGAGAAAGTTTTTGTGGTTCATGGAGGCCTGTTCAGTGTTGATGGTGTAAAGCTCTCTGATATAAGATCAATTGATCGTTTCTGTGAGCCTCCTGAGGAGGGTAAGCTTGATACAGTTATTTTCTGCGTATATTCATTGTCAACCTATTTACTGTTTCTTGTTTTTCTTTGAAGGCTTCTATTTGTCCATTGTCCAGATATTGAAGAAATTTTCATATCTCGGTTATTGTTTTAATTATTATCTTTAGCTAGGATATTTTACTTATGGATATCATATCTGACTCATGGATGCAACAACGCATATAAGTTCGTTTGTCATTTTGGTATGCATGTTAAAAAGACTGATTGCTATTCAGATCACGTGTTGTTCTTTTAACACTTAGCCGTCAAACAACAGTGTGGATTGCAGTTAACGTGACATTGTCGGAGTGATGGACTTGCGGTGTGGTGATAGTGGTGTTGATGTCTAATGAATATTGAATAGACATCCAAATTTAAAGTTGGTATCCAAGGGGAACCATCTAAGTCCAATGATAACACAGTTAATTTTTTATTTTGTTTTATTTTGAAAGAAGTTTTTTATTTCATTGAAATTAGACCAATGCCCCATTTAAACTTGTATGTTGAGCTTGTTCTTCTCAGCTTCTTATCAAATAAAATGATGGTTAACAATTATCAACATAAGTGGTTTTTCTAAGGGTGGGTTTTTGGAGAATGTGTGGTTAGTGGTTAGGAAGTAAGTAAAAGATTATAGATGTACATGCAAGATTGTTTTATCACTAAAATGCGAGGTTGGAAAGGAGTTTGAGAAAAAATGATTCTTTTGTAAAATGCAGGACCATACGGTAGAGTATGCCCCAGTTCACAAACTATTTCTATTTCAAAATCGAAATCGATCTTACTTAGTCGTATCCACATATTTGATATTTCATGGGACTCATCTGTACAACACAAATCTCCACTATTTATTTCCACTCATTCTATTTCTATTTTGATATAAAAATAGTTTGCTAACAGGGTCTATATTTTGTTGAGCCTGCACGCTAACAAAACTTTTGGCCTAGAAAGAGCTTTAAAGCCCAAATGGATTTCCCCCCTTCCTTGCCACATTAGCTTGATATGGACTCTATCACCTTGCATTGGAGATGAATATTTTTGACATTGTATTTGACTAACTTTTTGAGCAATCCATGTAAATGCATTTATGCTTTCAGTAATTGTTCATATGATCTTTGATTCTGCAGGATCTGTTGTTTCTTTTAGTTAGAAACTTGCTGACTAGTGTTAAGCTTTATGCAAAATTACTAGGGATTGTCACTGCTGGCAGCGGTTGTTGATGGCTTTGGAATGTGTGGACGAGAATTGTCCGTCATGAGTCTTCTACTAGAAAATCTGTTAATTGTGCTGCTTTCTTGTGCGGTCTTGAAATTCTAGTTGCTGCTTTTGCTTGATACCTTTCACCTATTTGATTTCTCCACAAGGGGGACTTCTTTAGCACAGGAAGAGAAAAGGGTAAGGAGAGGAAAGCGGGGGGGGGGGGGGACTTTGTTATTTCCTTCACAGCTTTACTTATTGGGTATGTTTACTTTGTTCGTTGGATCTCTAGGAATACCTTTCAATCAAGAATTGGATATATTAACCAAATGGTTAACTCTGTCTATAACCTTTTACATCAAAAGTTGAATGATTCGGTCGATTGGTATGAATTTTGGAAAGATGCACTTTCAGTCAGTATATTCAGAATATTTATAGCATCCTTTATAGATATACCTACTCATTCCTCTTTCCAAAATTTGGAATTAATAAATTTTTTTTGGGTTAAAACTGGACCTATGAAGTCTTGGGGACAAAATGAATGTGTGTGTGTGTGAGTGAGTGAGAGTGCGCGAGAGAGGCATTTCAGAATATTAAATCTAATTCTTGAAGTGCCCTGACATATTACATATATGCTCAGTGGGGGGAAGAAATCAGGAAAACTACTGTTAATGGCCGGGATGAAGTAATGCTTGTACCAAAATTTTTGTGAGTTTCGCGGGTTGACATATTTTTGGAGACACTTCCAATAAACTTTGGGCAGCAAGCATGAATAAATTTGGGTTTGTTATTTTTATTATTTATTTATTATTTTATTTTATTTTTTAGGAGGGGGGCATGGTGGGGGTGGGTGTTATACTTTTCATGTAGCGTGAGGGAGGACAAGTTCAGATTCTTGAAAATCTGAAGCACATTAATTCATTCCTTTCTGTTAAATTGCCCATTTAAATACTCAGCATACTAGTCAACAAATGCAACAAGTAGTTATTCTTCTACATTACACAAGAGAAGGACAGTGTTTGGTCATAACATATTTTCTTTTTACAACCTGCCTTTTTTCCTCGTTCATTTCCAGAACCTCCTGTTCCCTCCCTTTTGTGTCGAACTTTTTTTTGGCGAAATGCTGATTAATAGTTCCAGTCTAAACTTGTTTTGTCTGATCTATTGTCAAATACCTTAGCCCGTAGGGATCTTAAGTTAATGATTGGCTAAGCTTACTTGAGAATTGATAAGGGTTTCTTCTGCACTCTCACCTGACACTATTCCCAAGCTTTCTAAGATTTCTGCAATTTACTTAGAGCTATTGGTATTCTGAAGAGATGGTTGACTTTCAATATTTTCAATCAAAATTGTAACTTCCATCTCAACCTTTACTTTAATAGAAGAGACCGAAGCAGCCACCCCCATTTGATGGGGCTACACTGCCCCAACCCTGGGGAAAAGGTTAAAGGAGATAATTATAGTAATTATATAAAATCTCTGGTATATCTGCTATTGGTTCAATGATTTTGTTGTCCTCCCTATGCCTCTATATCTTTGAGATGCTCCTTTCACTTTTGTATTGCAATCTTCTTGTGACACATTCTTGATGGAATTGTGACGAAACATTGTGAAAAAGACTCCTTAGTTTGATGTTTTATTGAGTTTGATGTTCTTGACTGTAATGTGATTAAACACACTTTTAGTTAGAGATTCCCTCCCCCCCCCCCCCTTTCCAACTTTACAATATGGTTTGTTAACTAGATGCATAAAAGGGAAGAGTTTGGGTATCTAGACCTAAGCTGAAATCATTTCAAGTATTTTCACATGGGAGGCCTTGTCATCTGGAGTAAAAGGATTGGTTTCCTTGTATGTATTTGTTTGTTCTTGGGCATGGTCTATTGTATATTTTGGCAACGATTGTACTGCTACTTTTCGTGATATTATGCTTTCCCCTTTTCGTGACCTTACATGAAAAAATAGTTTGACCTTCTTAAAGATGATCAATTCTACTGTTAGATTACACTGCATAGTTCATTTAGAATTTTCTGAAGGATGATATGTCGTGGCTAAACTTGTATTTGGAATGATCAATGCTGGTGGGCTTAATGTATTCTTGTTTGATGCAAACCAGGGTTGATGTGTGAATTGCTGTGGAGTGATCCACAACCTCAGCTTGGGAGGGGACCTAGCAAACGCGGTGTTGGTCTTTCATTTGGTGCTGATGTTACTAAAAGATTTTTGCAGGACAACAAGCTAGGTAATTCCATTTATATGAATGACAGTGAAGTCCTTTTACATTTTCTTCAAAGATTTTTCACGTTTTCATTCCTCAATTACAGATTTAGTTGTGCGGTCACATGAAGTCAAAGATGAAGGTTATGAAATTGAGCATGATGGTAAACTTATCACGGTGTTTTCTGCTCCAAACTACTGTGATCAGGTAATGTCTTGCGTGCAATCGCTTTCTTATTCTTTTATGTCACTTTCAATTTTAAATGTTGGAGCATAGCTGGGTTCATGGTCTATTGGCTCAGTTAAGCTTATCATTCCGTTATGCCATATGATATTTATTTTTGTCTTGGTTAAGGCCAGTAGAGCAGTTTTTCTTTCACCATTTTAAATTGGAGGCAGCAGTAGGTGTTGCTGATTTCTACATCCCATATAATTTTCCTGAAAGAGACAAAAGTGAAAGGCAATTTTAAGTTTTAATGTGACTGCGAATTGCAAATAGTCAGAATGTTCCAGAGTGATGGTGTATATGTCGTAGACAAAATAGACAATCTTCTATGCTACTGTATTTGTTGAATATACTGTATTATTATGAATGCCAAAAATAGTAAAGAGATGAATTAGATTTTAGGATGGGCTGAAATTAGAGCCGTTCTATTCTTAGGGGCCAAGCGTTGAGCTTAAAGTCCCCACTGAAAGCTCTACCAAGAACACTGGAATAATTAATGCCCAAATGAAAAACAGCATTTACTAGGCTAAAACCATGTGACTTTGCAAATTTACTTGTACGTTTCACCATCTGCAAAGAAAGTATGCCCCCTATTCTTCCAAGTTCAAATGGTGATACCGGCAACTATTTATCTTGTACTTTCTTTGTTTGCCTTAATGCTTAAAATACATATGAAATTACTTCTAAACAGTGACTGGTAGATAGTTGATGATTGAAACTTTATGGCTCACATTAATTCTGCTTACTTTATGCAGATGGGAAATAAGGGTGCATTTATTCGTTTTGAGGCCCCTGATCTGAAGCCAAATATTGTCACTTTTACGGCAGTGGTTAGTACCAAGCTTTGGCCTTTGCTCGCATCTTATTCCCGATTTTGCTTTTCTTCCCCTTATATTTTCATTGCCCAATTTTCTGGTGCTCAGGGAGTTGGATAATAATAAATTTCTGTTCTTTTTTTCTTATGCATTGAATGGTAATTTATGTTTTTGCACATATAATTTTGACACTGGAATTTATTGATCTGCAGCCGCACCCTGATGTCAAGCCAATGGCATATGCGAACAACTTCCTTCGAATGTTCTCGTAAAGCATTCATTAACTTAAACACAAATGCAACATGGTAGTGAAGGCTGAAGAATACTTGGTTTACGACTCCGTAAAGATATTTTACAGTGAATTTTGGGACTGTTTTGGTGAAGTGCCCACATGTGGTTTTGAAAATTTAGATATGCTGTAAAAATCGACTCAAGGAACAACATTTTGCACCACGAAAAGTCACCTAAATTGTATTCAAATTTGTTTTGCTATATGACGGTATGACACTATTCTGATTCTCTTTTGCTGTATTTCATATTCTGTCAATAATAATTAATTGATTCCCCATGTATAATTCTTCTGTTTGTCATAGGACACCATTTGGGAGACAAATAGGCCTGCTATTTGGGTTGTTATATGTTCACATATTTTTGCATTAAGCAGTGGTGGTTCAGCAGGAGTGAGAAATGCTGGTTCTTCATGAACCTAAAACTAAATATGTTATTATACAGTCTACTCTCCTGTTGTTGCGTGTGTGCGCGCGTCTTTTTTTTTTTTTTCCCTGGTCGAGGATTGTGGCGTACAACCGAAACAATAAACAAAATCATGTTGTCGTGAGTGTTTAGGAACATGCGATCTTCCAACTTTTGAGTTAAATTTGAAAAATCACATGTGTGGTGTTATAGATGGTGCTAGATGCTCGTGTGGCGTTCATCTGGTACGTCACATGAATTTAGCCGGGGCATATGGGCTCGTTGTTAATTGATGTCATCTACATGTCTGGTACTATTTATAGTGTTTGATGTTTGATTTTATATTATTCCTTTGTTTCTCTTATGGCAAAAGTGAATTATCTGCAATTGCCTTCCGATTTGGGTATGGTCTTGGGCAGTAGGTTAAGTAAAATTATTAACTAATTTTTAATCCAAAGAAGGGTATGCATAACACGTCACTATGAAAATAGACTTGAAAATAAGGGATCTTGTCATCATGACAAAAGGCACCATTTGCCGGTTATTTGACCATTTTGTAGTTTTTTTTTTTTTTTTTTTGACGGGGCCATTTGTATTTTTTTTAAAAAAAAAAAACGGACTTGAAATTATTATAGAAAATGGTCATTTGACTGGATGCTGTCCTAATAGTAAAAGGCACTGTTTGCCGGATTATTTGACCATATATTGTACTGAGTTCTTTTCAAGTATTTTTTAAAAGTTTTGTTAAAAAATTTCTCTCCTTCTGCGTGACATATATGGATGCATATTATATAAATTTAAAATACACATGATTTAAGTTTAAAATATACATAGTGTGTATAGATACATGCCAATAAAACTTCTGAAAAGTGCTTAAAAATTTTCTATATTGTACAATTTAAAAAAAAAGACTTGAAATTATTTTAGGAAATAGTCATTTGACTTTGATCTTTAATTTTTAGATATTTTGGTAAATTTTATATAATAATTAATTAATGAAAGCACACTGAAAAAGTTATGAAAGAGAAGAAAATAATGAAGGAAAACACAACAGAATTGATATGTTGTCCACAATGGAGATAATGTACCATGTCCAACTTTTGTGATTGTACTTCTGGCGTATTTAAAATTTTCTAATACAATAATTTTCTAACACTAATACCAGCATCATACAGTGTTAGAAAATTTTTATTTTTGAACATTATATTAACCAAATACATAATTCAGTTATATGGATAAGGAATATAATAAGTTGTACTTACTGTGGACAACATATCAATTGTGATATAAAGAAAACCCAATGAATTGAATTTCAAACTGATGATGAATCTTCCACAGTTGCTTTCATGTAGCCATTGCCCTCAAGTCTGATAAAAGGGAAACACACATGCCATACAATATTTGTGTATAATTTTTATTTTTTATACCCTCCTCTACCTGGGCTTCAATTTCTCACTAAAAATCATGACACCACCCATCATGTCAGTCACATCTTTGCAAACAACTCATACTCTCTCTCTCTCTCTCTCTCTCTCTCTCACAGGCATGTAACCACTCACACTCACTCCTCCCAACTGCTAATTAGTCTCCAGAGACCTCTGGTCCTCAGCAACACCTAAAACACGACGCTCTTCCGATCTCATTCTTCTCTCTTCCACTGCTGATTTTGATATCTTCTGTCTCCACAAATGAATATGCAAGAAATGATCTTCCTGACAACAGTCTGTTTCCTGGTAACATGAATCCTCTGGAACTGGAAACCTTGTTCAAGATTATGGAGGAGATCGGAAGAGCACACGTC
>CAVNYN010247373.1:0-46944 GCA_963692815.1 Nyctanthes arbor-tristis
TGTATGTACTAAATTGGCTACTCGATTGTTTCAGGCCAAGGATACGTGGCTTGATGTTATGGTGGATATTATTTCATTACAGCCATTTACACTCAAAGTGTGGGAATCTCACTGAGATCAAAGCATTGAAAAGGTAAACTTGGAAAAAAAAAATGTCTTGAGGGTGGGAGTCTATCTACGCTCACCCTCTACATGATATGAAGTGTCACAGATCGGAGAGCATCATGTTAATTTAGGGTGTTGAAAAAATGTGGCCTCTCTAAAAGATCTTTATTGTGTATTTATGTGCTTATATGTGATTTTGACCCCTCTAATCATCACTTGTTTCAGGTACGAAAGAGCAAGGTGAAATTTCAAGCTCTTGATAAACACAGCCGACCATTAATCAATGCTACGGTTATTGTTAAATAGAAACACGTCGCATTTCCCTTGGGTTGCACAATAAACCCCAACATCTTGTCAAATGAGAGATTCCGCAATTGGTTCTTGTGCAGGTTCAGATATACATTATTTGAGAATGAACTAAAATGGTATATCAATGAAGCCACTTGTGGTGAGGTAACATATGATTCAGCCGATGCCTTGCTCAACTTTGTCCAGGCAAACAAACTTATGCTCTGTGGTCATAACATATTATGGGATAATGTAAAGTGCCAACCTAGTTGGGTGGAAGGACTTGAAGGAAAGGAACTATTTTCTGCTGCAAAAAATAGAATAAACTCTATCATGACAATATATGCAGGGCAAATGATCCATTGGGATGTTATGAATGAAAATTTACATGATTCGTTCTATGAGTCTAAACTAGGTCCAAAACCATTGACTAGGTTTTACAAGACTGTGCACCATCTTGATCGGAAACCAATCTTTTTTTGAATGATTACAGCACGATTGAGAACGCCACAGACCACAAGGCTACACCGGTTAAGTATTTGGCCAAAGTGAAGCAACTTAAACAAGAACGTTATAGGGGCCACTTGGGAATAGGGTTGGAGGGACATTTTGACATGCCAAATGTTCCCTACATAAGAGCTGCACTTGATCAACTTACCTCTGCAAAGCTCCCCATTTGGATTACCAAATTAGATGTTGGTTCAGGACACAACCAGGTAATCTTAAGTTTACGTAGTACTCGAATCTGATAAATTCGATACAGGGTTTTTAAAAAGTAAATAATGTTGATTGTTTACGTACCATATATGTGTAGGCATTGTACTTCGATCAAATTATAAGAGAGGCTCACGCACACCCGGCTTTGACGGGGATAATGATATGGGCTCCATGGACCGGATGTGTTTAACGGACAACAATTTCAACAACTTGCCAACAGGAGATGTCGTCGACAAGATTATGTCAGAATGGAGGCTTTGGAAGGGTTTAAAAGGAACCACAGACTCAAATGGTTACTTTGAAATTTCATTGTTTCATGGAGAATATGAAGCTCATGCTGCCAGCAAACTTTACTTACAAATTGGAAAAGATCAATGTGGCAACAATGGAGGAAGCTCGTGAGACTGTAGTACATGTTAAAATCCAAGCCTAAGGCAACAAATGATAAAAGACCTAAAAGTGTAATCATAGTTATAATGAAATATAAAAATGATTTTTAAGAGTTTTAAAGACCTAAAAGTGTTACCTTAATTTCTTCGGGTCAATTCTATGTCATAACTAAAGTTTCAGCCAATATCATGTACGAATCAACAATTATTGATTGTCGACTGTTTTTCTTTTTTTTATTATTATTATTATTATTTTTAATATATACTCCTGCTGTTGCTACTTTTCCATTGTTGCCCGACTCTGAATACTTTTGTTTCTTGCCTCGATTCAAATACATAGTATTTTAGAATGAGATAAAAGTGTATGTAAATGAACTCATCCACGATGAGGAGGATTTCAGTGTGGCCGACGCCTTGCTCAACCTTGTCAAGGCAAACAATCTTCAAGTCCAATCTCATAATATATATTATTATGGGATATTCCGAAAATCCTATCTAGTTGCATACTGCCACTGACGTTAAAAGACTTGTGCTTCAAATGCAGAAATAAACATTCGCACGACAACGACGATTCACAAAATGGAACAAAGCAAACTACTAAAAAAGGGGCATTCCGAGAATGAACTCGGGACTTCTCGCACCCTAAGCGAGAATCATACCACTAGACCAAATGCCCATTTGCAATAGTCGCTTTTTATACAACTATATATAAAATGTCAGTTTGATTCGGACCGAGCCCCCAGCACCCCCACCCCACAAAAACTTCTCGTCCTAATTAAATAAATAGTCTTGGTTTAATCAATATTTATATTTTGAAATTAACCGTTAAGAGAGAGAAGAGGGTGTTGGGTGGGGTGCGTGGTCTGGGGGGCAACCATTTATAAATAAATAGTCTTGGTTTAATCAATATTTATATTTTGAAATTTTGTTATCAAGTGGCATGATTTAATTAGTTAAATTTTAATGAAAAGTAAAAAAATAGTGATTTGGTGCTAGGGGTTGCCGGATGTCAAATATATTGCATTTAACAAGTGGCAAAGAAAGCATAAATTGCTTTATTTATAAATAAAGCTATTTATAAATGATTGTCAAACGGACCCATTAAGGTCAAGAGGAGAGGTCAATTTTTTCTTTTCTTCATCTCAACACCAAAAAATTGGTAGATAGATTCCAAATGTGTTTATGTACTTGAGATGAATCCAGCCAATCATAAAAAATTCCTCCAGCGTCATCTTCATCCCCATTCTCTTCTTCTAGGTCTCAGATTTCACCTAATCTTCAAGAACTTAGTTTATATCAGGCTTCACTTTGCACATGCAAGACTTAGTATTTGTTAGGTTGCGCTACATAATATATCCAGAGCGATGATGGTTTGATGGATTAGGTTTATATCCACAGGCTAAAGCCGGTGAATGGATTTTAATATGTTCATATAGTGTCAAATGTGTCACCCTAAATTGTGTCAGACCAAGAGTTGTTAAGTGGCTTGTTTCGTAGTAACGTGTTTAACACGGTTGCTCAAAAGCCCACTCAAACATATCTTTTCCCTTTACATGGTAACTTGACAAATGGTTTAATGTTTTCTTGGATAGGCCGATTGAATTACCTTATGATTTGGAAGATTTTTGTATTGATTGCAATTACCTTTTAGGTATTGGCTGATTTTCTTGAAAAGGGTGTTTTTGTTCCATTTTCTAGATCACCACCGAGACTTACTGCTTGTCTATTTTCTTTGTGAAAACCAGTGCCTTTTGTGTGGGTTTTATGTGTGTTGCCATTAGAGTAGTTGAAGGGTTGAGTTTGAGTTTTTCTTTTAGTTGAAAGACTTGGTCTTTGGTGACTATTAGCATTAGAAATCGAAGCGCTAATCGTTTAACTTGATTCCGCCATCTCTGATCGATGATTGAAGAACAAGACTTCACATTTTTCATTACTTGTTCTTCTTCTTTGTTTTGGGTCAAATTTGTATTCTAATTAATTGTTTTTTATTTCTTGCGAGGTGTTACATCCCAACTTGACTTGTTGGGATATAAAAGAAAACTCTACATGAGCCTACTTTTAACCAAATATAAATTTAGCCTTGGTAGCCTTGTCTGTCAATAAGAAGAGATTAGTTTGACCAAAAAGGGGGGCATTCCGAGATCTAACTCGGGACCTCTCGCACCCAAAGCGAGAATCATACCACTAGACCAAATGCCCGACTTGTTGTTGAATATACTTATTAACTAGAACTATAATCATTCAGAATCGAGGAATCCCGACAGTCGAACTCGGGACTCTCGCACCCGAAACGAGAATCATAGATCCACTAGACCAAATGCCCTGGGTTGGTTTTGCTTTCATGTTCATTATTTATTTTCTAAAAAATAAAATACAAGTAACACAAAACGTTGCACGTTTTTGGGAAATGGTTTATTTATTTCCATCAGGTTAACACACACAGTACCGGCTTAAGAATACTGTCATGAGGAGTGAGATTACTTTTCTGTTTTTATTAATTAACACAATCATTTACTAATATAATTTTTGGAAAGACCATAAACATTCCTGAATCCCTTTCATCCCAATCTTCCTTCGGGTAAAAAAATAAAGGGAACCCACAAGAAAATATGGAATATGGAAAGTGTTTAATATGAAACTGGAGCAAAGCTTCCATCAAAATCTCTTTTTAATGACTGGTCTTGGGATGAAGAAATCGCCAATTTGATACAGCATTTCAGGTACCTGCCAAATCTACATTCACTAGAAGAGCATACGCGAAAAGAACTAGTTCAAGTAACTGTCATGAAACTGTACAATGTACACACCATGGCCTGTTGTTCTTTCTTGTAGGAACTGAAAAATCCCAATGCTAAATTCTACAGAAACAAATCAGGAAAATGGAACTAGTACAGCAGTATGCTATCTAAACTACATCGTTCCTTCAGTATCTTTACATTGTGAACATTGATTGTCTATCCAAGCTGAAATAAGAAATCTTTCAACCACTGTTTTTTAGATCTTTATTTGATATACTGTCCTTCAGTTCATGAGCAGCAAATATTAAGAGCTCCATCATTTCAAACCCAGCAGCCGAAACAAAATCTATCTTCTGATCACCAGGTTTAGTTGAAATGTCATCTAATTTTTCAGAACTACCACCATACGATCCATCAGCATCTACTGACCGACTGATAGGAAGAGAGCTGCTGAGGGCAGTCTTGATTAATTTTGCCTCAGTAACAATTTGGTCCGCAGCTTCTAACAAGTTAATATTTGCACCCTTGGCTGAAGCTGACTCTTTGACCTGCAAGAATCATTTGGTCCCAAGGGCATGTTCACTCCAAAGTTGAACAAGAAATGGTGAGGTAGACACAGACAGATAAACTGCTCTTACTCATTCTCTCTATCATTTGTCGTTTTAGACTTCAAATAAAAGGGGACAAAATTTATGCTCATTGATTGTCGTCTTTGGAGCATGAAATGAATAATAGAAAACTATAACTACCTTCAAGAGAGAAATTCGAAGCCGGTGAATTGAAGTTGTTAAATGCTCCATACTTTCCAAGCTCTCTTTAAGAGTTGCATTTTCAATCTTCATCCTGCGCAATTGTTAACATTAGAAAATTACAAATGAGGAATTAAGAAAAGATCCCATAATCTCCACATTCACTTGCATGCTGCCTAGCATTTCAAACTATAACAGAAAACTAGAACCAGTCTCTAGTCTGAGAGATCGACGTAGCGTAATTAGCATGTAGCTGAGCCAAATTACTGATATTTTCACAAACCTTGCAAAATCCATGCTGTGATTGGACTTCCTACCAGTGACATTTCCCTCATGATTCGCATGAGCTTCAGCATGACTTCCATCAAGACCCACAACCCAGTTCCTTAAGTAAGTTTTCTTCAGCAAATTTTTTAATCTTCCATCTTTTTCCTGAAGTGTCCTTTCTTCAATCTCAGTTAAATGTTTGCCCTTTTCCATTTCTTGACTGATCTTCCTACAGACATTCATCTTCCATCACTAATGTCACATATAGTACTTGCTTTAAGAGTTCAAGAAGAAAATCTCTCAAGCAAAAGCAGAATTACGTAATAAAAAATGAAGTACACGAGCGAAGTAAATTTTAACAAACAAGTCGACTGCCCCTAGTCAAGAAATTTTATACTACCTCGTAACATTAATTGATCTATAAGAAGACATTTCGGATCCCCTAACAATAACAATTTGACTAGGATAGCACAAATAGAAAGAAGATGAAGGTGAAGGACGGAGTGAATTAAAAGAACAGACACCCTATAACACTAAAATACTGGAGAAAAAACAACTTATGGCCCCATTCCTTCTCTTTTCAGTAACTGCTATGTATTCTTGGCACCTGAATACCAGTACTCATTTCCTTATCTTTATATGCATGGTATTACCATGTGTCAATATGGATGTTTACATTTTTGAAGTTAAAAGACATCATGTGTTTAAATTCCTGTACTAAATTTATCACCACGTGAGTTGAAGTGAATGATATATATATATACACACACACACACACACCCTTCGTTGGACTACCCTACTACATTGTCAGAAATTAGGTAAAAGAAGTAACTATGTCATTGCAAGTATTATACGGTAAAGTAAAAGTACAGATATTTGGTCCAACACTATAGTAGAGCTAGAGAGGAAAAGAAAAACAGCATAAAATGGTATCAATAAAAAACTGAAGCATCAGATCATACAAAAGCTCACTACTAACAGTAACAGATCCACCACCAGCAAACAAAAAAGCTTCATGTCAAATGCAAGATTAGACAATTTTTAATCAACATAACATTCATGAATCACAATGCAGATGAACAAAATGGAGCACAATGTCCAATACAAAGAAAAAGGAAGACAAAGAAGAAAAGAATATACTCTTGCAGTATATAATGCTTCTGCTTCAATTGAGCCAACTCCAATAGAGCTTTTACCTTTTCGTTCGTAACCTAAGCCAACAAACTACATCAAGCAACATACTCATGATAGCAACCCTAACACAGTTTATAGACCAAAAATGTGACAAAAAGAGACTGACGGTATTGTGATAAAAAGTTCACTGGAGACTTGCCTTTGAAGTTGTCAAAATAAATGAAGATATAAATCACAATTTATTTTCTTCCAACAATCATTAAAAAATCAACTTTCAATTTTTGTGGGAATTATTGAGCATAGAGGACCAGGGTTTTTGAATTTATGCAACCAATTATTGATGATATTCAGTATATATTGGTTTGCTCTAAATATGCAGTTCCTTTTCTCTCCATGTTTATATGGATGATGGTGTGGAGGCCTAAAACCACACAGAAACTCTTATGGTGTTTATAAAAAAAAAAAAAATGTTTATATTGATGGCGGCAAGAGGAAAGAGAGTGTGTGACATTCTTCTGCTAGTTCTACAGTGCCAAATATTACATTTTCTGAAATTTTTTGTTAGTTCTATATCTGTTTATGTACTAGGTCACATGAAAATAGGTCATATGAAAATAGTCAATATTCAACTCCCATCATTACTTTTAAATAGGTTTTTTTTTTTTTTTTTTTAAATTGAAAATTGGGGATTGATACAAAGCCAATTAGATTATTACTTGCAGTAAATTTCTCTGAAGCTCCTCAACTTTTTTCTGCAGAGATGCATTTAAATTCCTCTCTAGCATATGTCTTTCTTCTTCTTGGGATAAAAGTAGTAAAGCTGAAACCTAAATATGTAAGAAAATACACATCAGCTCACAGCAGATAACTATTATTAAAAATACTTACAAAATGTTATAAAGTTCATAAGCAACCTTCTCTTGCAACGCCTGACCAAGGGCTTCAGATGTATCACCAGTTCCCATGGTAATTGTGGCTGAAATTCCATGATCACTTCTCTGCAGCGTGCGAAGAAAAAGTGCTTTTTGAGTAAATTATAAAATCACAAAACTTATGCGCCAATTCTCTCTCAAGAAAAGAAAAATAAAGGCTTTTCGAATATCTCTGTCAATACATATTGTCTCTGTGAAAAAAATCTTCTCACATTTTCCCATGTCAAACAAATATTGGTTATAAACAATAAAACTCTACAAGTAACTGCACAAAGCAGCAACACTTTCGTGAGCAGTGTGGGATTTTACAACTGGACATCCACATATATATGGTAACAATGGTAATAAGGAAAAGTTATTGACTCATCCACATAAATAAATGCGGATCAAAGGTTCTATCTACCGCCAAAAACACTGATTGATTAATCCAATGTTTTCGAGAATCAACTCTGCACAAGAGGATTGAAATTCTGGATATGAAAGAGAGAACTATCAGAGAGTAGCCGCCTCCACAGAAATGAGAAAGCAATATTTCTAAGCATACAACTCACACTGGCAAGACACAATATAGAGTGTTAGACGAAACATGCCTTCGTCATTGAATCTGGAACAGAATCAATACTTGTATCATCCCTTATTTCACTTCCATTTAATTGTATATCTTCCGGCAGAGAAGATTTTAAGTTCTGTTCTGCACTCACTTCAAGCTCCCTAATCTTCTCTTCTACCATGTTAATAATAACTGATTTCAGATCTGAATAGCCTTCATCAAGTAATGTTGTAACAATACTTCTGAACTGAGAATGATAATTGAGTAATGCCGATATCTCCTTCTTGATTTTCTTTTCTGAAGCAATCTAAAAACCAATTTCCTCTTAATTAAAATGAACAAATTAACCAAAAGTGAACCTTACTTTTTGGTTAGTAAAAAGTTCTTACTTTCTCTTTCTCCAACTCGTAAACTTTCCTCTTTAAATGAGTTTCAATTTCCAGTCCCTGAAACACCAGATGCAATTGACAAATGTTGGTCATTTTCAGAGAGGAAAAAAAAAAGAGAGTGCACTAGACAATGCAGGAGCATAAATGAGGTTCACAAATCAAGAAACTCACTAGTTGTAGCTTGTTTTGGAGATTATCCATAGACTTTCTTAGCGTCTTGACTTCTGCTTCCAGATCACTCTGTCTGAGGAAAAGTTAATCATGTTGCTGATAATAAAATAAATGAGAAACAAAGTATTCGTGCTTCAAGCATGACCGCCTACGGATTGCAATAATAGTTATTGGTGTCAAGGTAGAACCTGATTTGCATGCAATAAGTACTGAACTTGTAATCCGATGAACATAACTAATGATGTGCATTGAACTGCAACTAAACTTCATACTTTTATTAGAACTTATTGAAAGTCAAGAAGTACTTCCGACTGTTTACAGGGCTGCAAGTAGTTAATAGACATTTATCATATCAACATGGTTTGCTTGATCCTTTTACCAATCATGCTAACTGGTCAGCAAATTGAAAGACTAAACTGCAGACACGACCACAAGTTTACAACAACTACTACTTTCTTATTAGTTGTGCACAACAAATTAATTCAAAATAAACCTATTTTTGCTCTCATTAACTTGAAACAAGATGCAAACAAAATGGTGTTAACCAGAACTTACAATGTAATTAGAAATGGAAGGTTCATCATCACTTTGGAAGTTCCACATTTCAGTTGAATCATTCAAGAGAGACTCGCATTTATCTTCCCAGCTTGTATCTGAGAAATTCTTGATGCTCTGTTGCCTGATGTCATAAAATTTGTTGATAACCTGTCATCACCAAAGACTTGTGTTCTTAAATTAGTAAAGTATATAATGACTATAATGAGGCATTATCTTTAACCTTTTGCAGAAGTAATATGTTGCATGACAATGATTAGGAGCAACTTATATGCCAAGATAGGAGACTCTAAGCAAGCTCCTCAAGGAGATTAGAGAAAAATTAAAAATCAAGAAGATATACATTGCTGGGCGTTTCACCATTTATTATTAACTGCCTGAATTCTCATTTTGCCTGACATTCCACATTTGTTTACACATTATTATGAAGCTTGTGGCAAATGGAATTTTAGATTGTATAATAAAAATGCTAATCAGGTTACAGAGGCAGTATCATAGGACTTCATGCAGGAGCACAAGCAAAAATTTAGAACTACCTCTCTGAAAGTCTCGTTTTGTCTTTCTTGGTTCTCTAGATCAACCCGAAGAGTGGTAGCCAGCCTCTTTTCGTTAGAAAGCTCAAAAGTCAGCTCTTCAATTCTATATCAGTAAAATAAAACTTTTACTCACTGAACAAGCCAAAAAGATAACTCTTGGTTGCATTTTGTTGAGGGCAGAAGACAATACAAAACAACAAAAATAAAACAAAATTTACAAGAGGAAAAAAAGATGTTAAAATATGTTCCTCACAAACACATCCAGCAAGGTAATTATTCTACCAAGAAATGAAAGAAAAATGAATAGGTCAACGATTTTGACCTCAGTAACAGTTTAATATGTACACTTCTTAGCACAAGTACAAGTAATACAATCACATACTCAACTTCTATAACCTTCTAGTTAATAATGGTCATTTGTATCATATTTTGGCTGTTTTTTTCTAATATATAAATGACACAGCATCATTCCTGGATACTTCAATTTCTATTCCATCAGACATAACCCATGGTGCACTTCGTTCATTTCTGCACAGTGCGCCTGTAGCTGGGATCTTATGCAACGTGTGACAAGGAACCTCCCAACAAAATTTTGAAAAGATTCATATCTTAAAATGGAACTGAGTCTCTTACAAGGCCAAGAGAAACTAGGCTATACAATTAGAAGCTCTAAATAAATTCTTAAGTGACAAACAACTTCCAAAACATATTTGAATGATCAGAATAATAAAGTACAAAATTATTAAGCAAGCTACCTTATCTTTAATTTATCCTGCTCCTGTGAGACAAGTTCCTCTTTCTCCTTAGATTTCTCAGCCTGTAAATAATCACATACATGAAACGAAATTGAAAGGTAAAATTCAACCTTTTCAGTTTTCACATCAAAGCTGAATGAAATAAGAAAACATAGCACTAACAGCATGTTTTATTGCTACTTATAAGACCAGTTTCATAAATATGTTTCTACTACTGCTGCAAAATGATGCTTATAAGTAGCAAGAAAACATGTTCTACATCTCATGGATATGCTTATGATGCCAGGATACACCTGACAGGCCAAAGCTTATACTCACAGAAGATGAATGAAAATCAAAGTATTGATCAGGTAAAGAAGAAAAGACAACGAAAACAAAAAACGAAGTCAACCTCCATTATAGCATTATCTCGCTCAGCAAAAGCAGCAGCAACACAACCTTGGAAAAACTTTAACTGTTTCTCTGCTTCAATGTTCTGTAGAATAGCCAACACCAAAATATTGCTGACCAACCAAGGCATATAAAATACAGCAGAGTTTTTCTTTTGAAAATCTAAATCCAAGATAATGCATAAGCTGCGTCATTCCATCAAAATAGATATCAGTTTATACCCAGAAACTCAGAGAAGGATGCTGTTAAGCAGTAACTTTTAAAGTAAAGCAGCTAACAATTAACTTAGAACCTCAAGAGTCCTAAGCAGAGAGAAAGAGAGAGATACCTTTGAGACTTCCATGCTATGTAATTCTGCCAGTTAGATCTGGATAAAGAAAACAAGATACTGCATAAGAAGTATAGCTAAGAGATCATTCAAGTAATGTTAACGAGATGGTAGTAGCTCTCACTTTAATATGATAAGCCTCTGAGAGTTCTTCTTGAAGATTCTGATTTTCTCTTGCACAAGTAGCCAACTTCTTTTTCAAGTTCTCAATCTCCTGCTCCAACCCAGCTGTCCTATTTGAAACCAAATCAGGGCATTCTATTATATTGGTGAAAAAAGAATAATCCTCTCCACTCCAATTATCCCCAACAGAAAAATGCCAAAGCATGGGAAGGCAAATTGAAAATAAAATGGTGACTCCACAGTCAAAAAATAATTTTCACCACCTCTGGAAATGCATTCGAGTTGCCACCGCAAGATAAGCAGGTCCAGCTTGCTGCATGCACAACTGTTCAATATCTTTATGCAATTGATCACGTTCTGCAGAGAGAACAACAAAGTTGCAGATGTACAATGCAGACTAAGCAAATGCTAAAAACTCAGTCACACTGTTGAACTAAGGAATAACGGAGAAAACATCCCAATTACGATTACAGCCTCAATGTATCCGACCACACCCCAGTTCAACTACATTTTAGAAGCTGAACTATGTTATCAGTGGTAAACATAATCAACTTGTGCATGAAATGTTCAATTTTCAAGCAACATGCTCTTTCATTACCCATCTAATCCCTTAATCCAGGATACCAAATTCATAATTTGCACTGATTATCCAAAATACAAGAAAAAAGTTGAATGTGGTTGTGGAAGTTCCTGTGTTAATTGATTGCTTGTGATGCTAATTTTCACATACAATAACTTAAAGGACCTCAGAAGCCCACAGTCCAAAGGATTCAATGCTATTCTTCGGAATAGGCCAGGAAACTGGACCTGGACAACTATTATCCCAAGTGTACTAATCAATTATCCCCCCATGCAAACCTTCTTTTCTAGAAAAATCAACCGAGCCTATATACACAACCAATCAAACCAAAATTGATATATCAAAATAGTGATATTAGCAGGCCTATAAAAGATGAATCTTGAAACTAGGTGGTGAAGTCATGAGCGTGCGTACCGTGCTCCAGTTGTTTGATACGTGCAGCCATTGACTCATTGCCGGCCAAATTATGATCCATACCTAAATGCGAAAAACCCACAAACCCATCAGGACTTCAGTAAACAATATTCTGAATTTCAACAAACGCGGATCAAGAGTACCCAGCCATGACAGATAAAACCACCTAAAACAGTCAAGACTAAAATGAATACAGTAAATTGTAGGCTAGACAAATTAAAAATTTATCCTTTAACAGAAACTTAGTATCACCTGAACTTAAACTAATTTCCAACTACCAAATTCAGAAAAAGAGAACAATTTTGTCGATTGTTTACTACCAGACGACCAGAATATGAATTACCCCCAAAAAGAATTAAAACCAACATCCAGAAATTTCAATTACACATATATTTAAATAAACAGAGCATACCAGAAAAAATAATTAGTGATTTTACAGGGTAGAACAACTACCTCAAATCGAAATGGACTCTGGAAACTATAGAACCGAGCGTATTTACCGTGCAAATGCTGATAGTGTTGGGATTGTTGCTAAAAATAATCCAAAGTTGAAAAGGAAAGGGAAAGAAGAAAAATCCTAGGAGGAAAATGAATCCAAATCATAGAAGGATTGTCTTGTCTTTCAAGGAAACGAAGCCTATAAATAGAGATGTTTTCTTCTTCTTTTATGCACAAGTGGTACAAGTGAGTTGAGAGAAAAATTAGTGAGTTTAGCACCTTGAAGAGTTTTCTTATAACTATTCATGATTTGTTTGAATGGTAGAAAATTAGGTGTGGTAAAACTCGAGGTGATTTTCTCAGTGTCACTTGGGTCGGGTCAGAGAGTCTTATGAAGAAAAATAGTAGCTTAGCGTCTTGATATTTCTTTAATTCTTCGCGGCTTAGGCAAAGGGTAGAAATTGGTAGATGTGGTAAAGCTTAGTATATTTTTCTTGTAATACTTGGGGATGTGTTTTGGCGAGTGAAAATTCTGTATGGTTGTAGCGACTTTAATCATATAGTGGAAAGCTTTGACAGTCTGTTAAATTCGTATTCGTCTTTTATTTTTCTTGTCTCAATTAAATTTATTGAACAACAGTCCTGCAAGCGTAATCGGAGAATTTATATTAATTCCCAACATACAGGGCTTAAAGTGTTCCAAATCGTTGTTGTAGAGTTCTTTTCTTTATAGGTTCTATATTGAAATTCGGTTCTGGCCCCAAAACAGTCGAAAGTTGTAAAATGGTCGCTGTGAATAATTTTAGTTTGGTTAGTAGTGTTTGTGACATATCTGATTTGGTCTGCCTAACTTTTCCGGCATTTTGGAGGATATATGAAGTTTTTTTGCTAACAAAATTAAATATATAAATAAACCGATAAATTAATTCATAATAACTAGTATTCTGCTGTGCGGTGAATGCCGATTGTAAAATTGAGATGCAGCAAGAGGAGAAAAGAAGATAGTTGAAATGAAATGACGGGAAAATGGAGAATGACTGTGATAATAGACAAACAACCATCTATTATTTTTTTATGCTAGTAGGGGAGAAAAGTCTCACTTCAGTTGGCAACTAAATAGAGATATTACTTTAATAATCCTTTTTTATTATTATCTTTGTATGAGAGTGTATGTTTATGTAAATAACATAATATCACACACACAACAGGTGAACTTGTTAATATTTTGGAAATACCAAAAAAATAAATAAAATAAAAGTCATGAGCAAAAAATCAAGTGCTTGTATCAAATACTAATAATAATAATAATCATCATCATCATCAATTGTCCTAGCACCTTAAGTGAAGGTTGAAGTGTGGACTACTTGAATAGAATCTTTTCTTAGTGGCAAAGTGGTCATTGCTGTATTAAGGTTCACCGTATTGCGATTTAAATGAAACCAACACGTAACTCTTTTTGTTAAGGTCATGAAATGAAACCAATGTCTTACAGTCTTACATGATAACTTTGTCAGCCCATAGAGATATAATGGAGCTTGTTTGATGCTCATTATTTGTCCAAAAGGGAGGAATTTATAATGAAGAGAGAGATAGAATGTGTATTGGAAATGTAAAAAGATTTAAAATATGTGGTTGTAATTGTGCAGTTGTCAAATCAAATATCAAATCAGTGATATGTAAAATTATAAATTAGACATATAATGAACATCAAACAACGATATTAATGAATCATAAGTATCTATATAGATTTTTTTTAAGATTAACAACTATATTTATTATTATTGCTTTTTGCATGTCTTCAGAAATTTAAAGTAGGTACAAATTCTCTCGATCTGTGTCCTACTATATGATCTGTTATATAAATAGGCAAATGTTCCTTACCGTTATAAATAGCAATTGTATGGCCGATCATTGTGGGTATAATGGTAGATGTCATGGACCAAGTTACTATTATTTCTATTTCTGGACCTCTAGTTGTCCAACATTAAACATGCTAATAACCAAGGAATTGACAAAGATCAAGAAAAGGAGTATATGATTTAAACATGATTCCTCACTCACATGATTTCTTGCTACTTACTCAATGTAAGAGTTATCTGTTTCTTCAAATGTTTTCCTGGGTTTTGAATAATAAGGAAAAGTAATTGACATTTCCAATGCATGGAAAATTTTTAAAAACCTTTCAAAAGTTTTGTAATAAAACTTTCCACTTCAGATGATGTATATAGATGCACGTCACGCGCTTAAATATAAACTTCATTTTATCGACCCAAAATAATTAATTTCTCATGTAACGAAATAGAAGAGAAGCATCTAATTATATTTGAACATTGTCACAATCTCCGTCCCACAAAAATAGTCCACTATTCCGTTTTCGTCCGTCCTAAAAAGATAGTCTATTTACCATATTAAACATGTATTTAATGTTTCATTTTCATATATGCCCCTAATTAATTATTGTTATTCAACTACCTATACATTGAAAATATTTTAAACAACTAATGACACAATGGTATATGTGGAAAAATAAAGTAAAATTAAATATTCTAACCACATTACCTATTAATCCTTAATCTAAGTAAAGATATCTACCAGACTATCTTTGTGGGACGGAGGTATTATTATAAAATATATTTGACTCATAAATAAACAAGGGTCCAATATTTTGTTAAAAGACTGTAGAAGAACTATATTATAGATTAGCCTCTATATAATTTTATCTTTGTCAAAGCCCAAAAATTTATTTTAACAAAAACTTATTTTATCATCAAAATAATAAATTAAAAATTTGTGATAAGTACTGCACAACGACTGTGAGGGGGAAAGGGAGGACCCTACCAACCCTTAATTTGCAGCCAAGTTATTATGAAACTAAGGTCATTACTTTAAGATTATTTTAATTTTTTTTAATGGTCACATTACGTCTCCGTCCCCAATCGTTCGATTTCTACAGTTAGCCCGTAGAGCATTTCTAATTCGGGTTTTCCCCCCTCACCTACGAAAAGTAAACAATCTGCAAGTGGAGTGTTTAAAAACCCATTTGGAGGGAAATGAATAAAAAAAAGGGTTGTCACTTCCGGTAGCAATAGGGGGAGGGAAGTCCCCCCCTTGCTGCTGGAATTATGCCATTTCCGCTGATTCTAGTTGGGGTGGTGCGTGAGTGTATCTCTAATTTCTTATTGTTCTTTAATTTTTTTATTTAAAAAATTAAGAGTATAATAGTAATTCTAATAGGGGTTAATGATATGAATTTGATCTTTAGCGCCACATTACGACGCCAGACTCTAGTAGGAGAATAAAACTAGTTAATGAGAGAAATTAAAAGGTTGGGAGCTTCATAGACCAAAGATAAAGAATTCGATCACAAAATCATGTAAAAATTGAAACCCTTTTATTATTGTTATAGTTGTTATTGTTGTCATCATCATCTATATATATATATATATTAATAATAAAAGACGTTTGTCTCATGATTTTTCCCTCTATTTGTCTGGCATTATAAGGGTTCTGATGACGTCACCACTAATAGCACTGGTCAACAAAGATTTACGTTTTAATTTTTTTTATCTTTTATTTGCTTTCTGTATTCAATATTCTCATATATTTCCTAAATTATCTCCTCTTCTAGAAAACTCTCTCTCTCTCAACAATTTAGAGATTACGTCCCCAACTTTTAATTCTACTTCTATGGATCCCCAACCTTTCCCAAAATCTCCAACCAAGCCGTCCACTCCAGCCGTTAGTTTACATCTTGAAGACCAATTCCAAAGTTGACTAGGGGTAATTTTGTCACTACATATTTCTTATTGTTCTTTAATTTTTTTATTTAAAAAATTAAGAGTATAATAGTAATTCTAATAGGGGTTAATGATATGAATTTGATCTTCTGCGCCACGTTACGACACCAGACTCTAGTAGGAGAATAAAACTGGTTAACGATAGAAATTAAAAGGTTGGGAGCTTCATAGACCAAAGATAAAGAATTCGATCACAAAATCATGTAAAAATTGAAAGATTCAGGACGAAAATGACCCCTTTATTATTGTTATTGTTGTTGTTATTGTTGTTATTATTATTGTCGTCATCATCATCTATATATATTAATAATAAGAGACGTCTGTCTCATATGATTTTTCTCTCTACTTGTCTGGCATTATGAGGGTTCTGATGACGTCACCACTAATAGCACTGGTCAATAAAGATTTGCTTTTAATTTTTTTTATCTTTTTTATTTGCTTTCTGTATTCAATATTCTCATATATTTCCTAAATTATCTCCTCTTCTAGAAAACTCTCTCTCTCTCTCTTTCCCCCTCTCTTTGGGGCCCTCTTTCTTCCTCCATTTCTTTCTCTCACTAAATCTCTTTTATGTCTCGGATTCTCTTACCCTTATCTCTTTTTTTAATTGGGTAATGTACACCCAACGTCCCCAATATTTAAACAATTTAGAGATTACGTCCCCAACTTTTAATTCTACTTCTATGGATCCCCAACCTTTCCCAAAATCCCCAACCAAGCCGTCCACTTCAGCCGTTAGTTTACATCTTGAAGACCAATTCCAAAGTTGACTAGGGGTTATTTTGTCACTACATATTTCCCTCAACTTCCCTCCAAAACCTTTACCATCTTCACTCCAACACTCCTTATATATGTGTATGTGTGTGTATATATATACACACAGACACACATACACACATTATTTGTTCAGCGAACTATACACATTATTGGTCTTAATGGTTGTGGGCCTGTGGCTTTAAGAATTGAAACATTGATGTCACTTCAAAAGGATTCGTAGTGTTGGAGCTTAATTTGGCTTTGATTGATGAAGGATTATGAGGTGTGGTCTTAATGGTTGGGGCTTTAAGAATTGAAATGTTGTCATCACTTAAAAAGGACTGGGAAGTTTTCTGCGCCACTTTCTTCGAAGCAAAATGACTGAGGTTTCTTCTAAGAAATTAAAAAAACATGGGTTGCAAGAATCAGAGGGCAGTGAACCCGTCGACAGTCTTAGTGAGTTACCTGGCTCGATAATCCATGTAATTCTCGCATTATTACCTATGGAATGTGTTGTTATGACAACCATTCTTTCAAAATGTTGGAAAGACATTTGGATCTCCGTTCCATGCCATAAGTTTGTAGCAATCGGTGGTGAGCTGGAGAAGTTCAGACACTTTTTTAGTAAGGCTTTAGTGCTATGGAGTGGTGAAAAGATGCAAAAGATCGCATTTCTAACGGACTTCCTTTTTTATGAATCTTCGTAATACGAGCATAGTTTATGAGTCCATCTTGCTCTGGCATATAAAGTTGAAGAGATATATGTTCATCACTTCTTTAGTAAACGTGAAGGATGCTGAAATCTGGATGCCTCAAAACCTATTTTCTAGTTCATATATCAAAAAATGAGACCTTAAGGGTTATAGTCTCGAACGTTATGGAAATGTATATTAGGATAATCTCAAGACTCTGGAAATTGATAGTTATGATTTGAGTCAAACTGTGATCCACAAAATGTTATCAGGTAGCCCTAGACTAGAAATTTTGACATTACGATGCAGTGAGAATTTGAGTATTCATTCAGCTAGTCAGTTTTGAATTGGTCTTCGGGACGTGGACTAACGGCTGAAGTGGACAGTTTCCATCCATGGGGACTTGGCTGGGGATTTCGGGAAAGGTTGGGGATTCCCAGAAGTAGAAGTAAATGTTAGAGACGTAATATTTAAATTGTTGAAAGGTTAGGGATGTTAGGTGTAAATTACGTACCCTTTTTAATTTTATCAATTCTTCACATATGGAATATCAAATATTTATTTGATCTTATTCCTTTATCTTTTTTTTCGTTTAAATTATTGTGTTTTATTTCTCTAATTTGTCTTTTTGATTTTTGAATTTTTAGGTTTTGTTCGACTTGATAAATTTATGGTGCAGTGATGGAGTTAGGCTCGAATTCCTTTTTCAGATCCATCAATAAGTGGATAGATAATTCTTCGGGCCAGAATCTTAATTTTGGCAGTAGCCCTAATTTTGGGTGGTTTGATTTTTACTTAAATTAATTCAATATAATTCGGTTGTTAATACCATCTTCATTCAAAATCATATTTTCAGTATGATTCTTATCATCCCTATTTTTATTCCCGCTTATATATTTATGTTCTGATCTTCTTATATTTCTTATCTCCAGATTTTCTTTGGACTCCTTCAACAGTTGGTATATTCATTAGAGATAGTCTTAAGCATAAATCACCGATCTATTCATCTGATGTGAGGTATCCATCTTTGATGATCTAAAATATGGCTCTCCACTCATTTTTATATTTGGTGCGTAGTGAATTTTATGCAAGAAAACATCAATTTTTTTTTTGTAGAAGATCTTACTGACGCTCTTCCGATCTTTCTTGAATTTTTTACTTTTATGTTTCATATTTTTTGTTTCATAAAAGTTGCGGAAATATTCAAAGTATCGCGTTTTCATTTGGGAGTTTTGAGAAGGGGACAAAAAGAAAAGGAAAAAAAAAATTGATGTACTTTCTATTGGTATGATTGAGATTATCATTTGCATGGTGGTGGCTTAGTCGCCTGGCGAAGCATGCCATTAACATTATATGGTGGTTCCTCAATCTCTAGTGTTATTGTATGTCAAGAAGCACTTGCTAAAATTTCATTTTGATTGATGTGCTTTTTTGACAAATGCATATTGTCAAGAGGCTATTCTTGACTTATGGAGTGTGAATACAATATTATTTTTGAAATAATTAATGATGTTAAGTTTTATTTTAATTAACATTTTAATTTTGAATCACATTATTTTAACGAATTAATAGGTTAATTTCTTTCATTTTATGAATGAAGAGAACATAGAGGGAAAGAAATATCATATTTATTCCATAATAGTTAATTAATTAACTTAAACAATAAAACGTATCACATATGTACAATTTCTAGATGTGCTCATGGTGCTGATTTGTCTAAAGAGTTAGTCCAAATTATTTTACAAACTAACTAAAAATTGTCAAAGAATAAAATATAAGATAAAATCTACACAATTATATAACAAACAGTTACAAATTAAGTATTCTTCATTAGTTCTACTAGTATGCATCACGTGCGTTGCACGTAATTGTGCAACAATATTATGAGATGATTTTTTCATTAAATATATATAGTATTTAATGTTTCAGAAAATTTTTGATTTAGCTTGGAAATTGTCTTATACTTGCTGGTCAAGCAATTTATTTAATAAAATTTAAATCCTGCCTTCAAGTAGAATATTAAAAAAAATTCCAATGAAGGAAACATGCAACCCTCATTTGTAGTATATTGAACTACTTTATAGCGTAAGAGAAAGGACGTTAAAGAAATCAAAATACAAGCATCAACTCACCATAGAATCAATTAACTTGGTTTATGCTGAAATTAATGATTATATGAAAACACTAATACATGACAATTTTTTGTCAAAAAAAATACAATGACAAATTGACAGTGTTAATTGTAGAAAACTGAAACTTGAAGTGACATCTTTTTGTAGTTTTCAAATATTTTGTATTGAGCAATATAAGAAGACTAATAAAATCCTATTGGAATGCATTGCCGAGATCGGAAGAGTATCTCAATCATATTGTGAACTTTTTTAGTCTCTTGTTGAAAGGATATTCTTTGAACCCAAATTGGAATTGTATTGCAAGGGGTTACCTCATGCCTATCACTTTTAACTGTTCTACTATTTGCTTCATTGCGTATAACCCTCATGTACATGGAGATCAAAGCATTAAATTTTTTACTATGAAAAGTAAACAATAAATTACATGACGTGATGGTCTCTTATTTTCATTTTGAAACATCTAGCAACATTTAGAGAATCAAAGTATATAATAAATTACATGATCATGTTCACTAAGCAAAAGCAAAATAGTCAAAGGCGGTTGAGAATTGAGCAAATATAAGTTCTATAAATTTAGATTCTTACACTATCAGAGGTGGACAGTCAATTCACTTTGACACTCTAAGAAAATAGGAAATGTGCCTGAAGATATTTCAGTTAGAAATTCAGTTGCCGCCGAAAAGAATTGTGAATATAAAAAATGGGGAGTGCTTTATGGCTCCAATTGAGTTCTCAAGGGATACAAAGAGGTGGATAATTGGATGATATTTACGGAGGGAGTAATTTAAAGGAGATTTTGAAGTGTCCACAGGACAAATAAATGTGACAATTATTTTTTATTTTTTAAATGCGCCAATTATTTTAGTGTAACTGATGTATGTTTATTATTATGAGAATTAATGAGGATTAATCCTACCATTTGATAATGATTGTGGGTAATGAAGTTCATTTTGCTATTACACCATTTCATTTCATTTTGCCATTCTACCGTTTGCATGAATAACTCCAAACCTTTTCAATTCAAATTCCAAAATGGTAATTAAATGTCTATTTGATTCAATTTATGGTAGTTAATTTATAAAGATAAATTATAAAGAGGTGAAATGAGTGGTGTAGATTTAATAGAATTTTGAAATTTGTATTTATAAATGAGTAGTTATCAAATCAATAGTCAAATCAATGGTAAGTGAGATTAAAATGTATTTTGATAAAGAGGATCAAACATGACTTAAATTTGGTCACCCACACTTACATACTTATTTACTTCACCGTTATGAGATATGAATGCATTAATTCAACATCCAAACCTCTTCAATTAGAAGTACGATATATAAATTATGCATGAAAATAATTAATAATGGCAAGGAAAAATATGACATTAGACTAAAATTAATGAGGGTAGAGTTGTCCAAAAATGTTTCCCCCACTTATTCTCTTTTAGATATAGTGTAGATGTAGATGTAGATAATTTCATGTTTCTACAATTATGGTTGGTTACATAGTGTTAAATTACTAATTCAATGTGTTTACAAATGCATGATTTACTTTAAAAAAAAACTCAAGTATAAAATCAAAATAATAATTAAAAATGTCAAGGGGTAAATATGAAATTAAACTAAATAAGTTGGGGTAGGATTGGCCAAAAATGTTTCTCTCACTTATTCTCTTTTAGATATTAATGCACCAATTATTTTACTGTAACTATTGTATGTTTATTATTATGAAAATTAATGGGGATTAATCCTACTATTTGATAATGATTGTGGGTAATGGAATTCATTTTATCATTACACCATTTCATTTCATTTTGTCATTCTATCGTTTGCATGAATAACTCCAAACCTTTTCATTTCAAATTCCAAATTGGTGATTAAATTTGGTCACTCACACTTACACTGTTATGAGATATAAATACATGAATTCAACTTCCAAACCTCTTCAATTAGAAGTACAATAGATAAGTTATGCATGCAAATAATTAATAATGGCAAGGGAAAATATGACATTAGACTAAAATTACTGATGGTAGAGTTGTCCAAAAATATTTCCCCCACTTATTCTCTTTTAGATCTAGTGTAGATGTAGATATAGATGTAGATAGTTTCATATTTCTACAATTATAGTTGGTTACATAGTGTTAAATTGCTAATTCAATGTGTTTATAAATGCATGATTTACTTTAAAAAAAACTCAAATATAAAATCAAAATAATAATTAATAATATCAAGCGGCAAATATGAAATTAAACTAAATAAGTGGGGATAGGTTTGTCTAAAAATATTTCCTCCACTTATCCTTTTTTTTAGATAGTATATAGATATAGAAATTTTCTAAGAATAAAAAAATAATATCCGCACCCTCTATTGCCACGTCTCCAACCCCCTCCCCCCAACCAAAAAAAAAAAAAAATCTCTACATCATGAGTTTGGAGGAACCAATAATTAGTTTTGGAACAAAGCACTTACAATAATTTCAGTGCAAGAAAAATGGCTTTTTGTGGCAATATATTTACAACGGCTATGGATATTGTACTTCACGATTATTATATAATCGTTATTTATTTATTTATTTATTTATATATATATTATTTTTTCAAATTTTCTCATATTGTTGTTTATTTGGTTATTCCGTGTAACGCACATGTGTATTTGATATGAAATTGATTTGAACAAAATCTTAGTATAAAATTTCAATATTAGGATATCATATGGATTTCATATGATCGATTTGTGTAATATGGCAATCTAAGATATACCATATAAATATACGTACCACACTAATTTGTGGGCATTTAATTTTTCAATTTCGTATAAGCTTAATTATTGTGAATTATTTTTCCAGTGTTTAATGAAGACTGGCTATTTCAATTTGTATATGTTACTTTGAAATTTTGCTAATGTTGTTCATCCCGTGCAACGAACGGATGTGATTTATGGTAATAATAATAAGATACAAATTGTTTTGAGAGTTATATATACAACAATTACACATTTTCTTATACAATTATACTCGATAACATCTTATTTTTTACATATCTCACACACATGTATCATCTAAAATCAAATCACTATCTAAAAACACAGTGAATTGCATAAAATATTTATGTATACAGTTTGTAAACAAATAGGATTTTCCTTGCTGGGAATATTCGTAAGTGCTTCTCGATATCGTTGTCAGTATTAGTTGGAGGCATTTAAAAGGGATTTAAAAAAATACAGATTGTTTAGTAAACGGAGACATTGTGACATTGATATTTAGAATCTGGACAAAATTATTCGCCTTTACGCCCTGTTCCACGTTGTTTAATTCAAAAGCAACTCATAAAACATACTCACATGCATGAGACAACCAATGAGAGCTCGACTCATTGACCATCCCATTTTCTTAGTTGGTTAAATCAAAAGCAACTCGATAAAACATGTTACTCAGACAGCCAATGAGAGCTCGACTCATTGATCATCCCATTTCCTTAGTCCGAGATGAAATAATAAAAAGCACTAATCAGATTTTTGTGAGAAATAACGCTTTCGTATTCAAAAGAAAATTCAGGATACATATACCCATCAGAAGGTCCAAATTATTGAAGAAACACCGAAAGGAAGCCAATATTATGATTTTCATTCATTCAAGAATTAAGACCCCGGTAGGGTTCCTACATTGGACATCAAATGAAATTTCAGAAACCCTTTCTCAAATCAAACAAATCCTATCACTCATGAATCTCATCCTCCTTAGAAGCACGCATCCAGGAGACAGCAGCAGCACAATGCGGCCAAACTGTACAAGATCAGAATCCACGTTAATAATCATCCATTTATGAAAATAAATATCCCTTGCACATGAAAAAACAGGTCCTTAAAAAAAAAAAACAACGAAGAAGAAGGTCAGCAACTGATTGAAATCAATGATGTGGTACATGTAGTGTTGTGTCCATTTTTAACCAACTATAATAAATTCCAATTATAATCGGTTGCCAAATCAATTCAAAAGCTTTAAGAATCTTTTTGGGAAGAACATATACAATACTCTTTTTGAGGTGTATGGGTTGCTAATTGGTCTGTTACTCCTTTGAATTTTTTCCCATTTTGGGATCCCATTTGTCAAGTAGAGGTCATATTGAAGATATGATTCCCAAAATGAGTTGACCCGAGAATTGGGTAGTCAAAACAGTTTTGGCAGTACGACTATCCAGTAACAGACTTCCGTATCCTCTCGGGCACAGCGCACGTTAACAATCATGCGCTGGGCACCCACCCAGTGGATTTACATCAACTCACCAAAAGTGAAAAAGCAGGTCATGAATCCATAGGAGATGCTCCAGATCTAGGATTCGTAAATCTACCTTTACCAATTCACAAGTCTACAAACACATCCGGATACATAAACAGGAACAGTTAATTTTATTTTTTCCCATTAAATAAAGGTGTGAGGTACATACCATCCTTCCATGAATCCGACACTGCTGTTGGATTGCTGTTGCGGTGGAGGAGCGCCGTACTGGGGCGCGTACTGGGGAGGATAGCCTTGGGGAGGGTAGTTCTGAGGGTAGCCTTGCGGAGGATATCCTGGCGGCGGATAGGCATCCTTCGGATATCCTTCCGATGGATAGCCTGTAAAAATTCCGAAAGCACCAAAAACCACATTAGATCGGATCAAGTCAACGAAACAACAAGAATTCAACACAAGTCCTACAACATACCCTGAGGAGGAGGAACGCCAACTGGGGGTTGATTCTGATTGTAGTAACTCATGCTTGGAGAACTGAATTAGGGCGCTTGAATTTCTGAGCTCTGAAGAGGAAATTTAGAACGAGAGAAACGGGGGTATTGTGGGATATATATATATTTATAACAGTGGGTGGGTGAATAGAGAGTTGTACAGGGAATTGGAGAGTGAAGAGAAATGGCCAGTGTGCGTATAAAGCGCGTTTTAGATAGCTAGGATTTAAAGTATATAATAATAATAACAATAATAACAATAGCAACAACAATACGAGGATTTCTATAAAACTAGATTTAATTTCAAAGTTTGGAACCGAATTTGATCATGCGGCCGCATGGACAACTCCATGTAGCTATATATAATGAGTTGTGCGGCAACACCTGGCCGCATAAGCGGTTTGGCCGAGCCACATGCCTGGTGCGGCCACACAGAAAATCTATACAGGTGTGTAAATATGTTGTGCGGCCGCATGGATATGCCTATGCGGCTGCATGACCAGATCTGGTTTCAAACTTTGAAATCAGATCTGGTTCTATAGAAATCTTCACAACAACATAAGATTATATACCAAAAAAAAAAAAATAATCTTGAAAACAAGACAACTGGGTAGGGGTGAACATGACTCAATTCGAGCAATTTTTTATTTATTTTCAAATCAAACTATCGAATTAAGTTTGAAGAAAGTGTAAACCAAACCAAATGAAGCCATTTGATTTATGAAGCCAAACCTACATTTTTTTAATTTGGTTCGGTGTACAGTTTTATCTATTGATGTAACTATAATTAATGAATTCAAAATATACTAGTTTTATAAATAAATCTTCTATTATTATGATAATAATATCCTTATATATTTAATTTAATACTATACAAACTTTAAGAATTTCACTAAAATACTAACACCACCTTCTTGAATTTCCCTCATTCCCCTATATTCCCCTTGTATCAACACGTAATTCCTGTGGAATTGGTTTTATTTTTATTTTTTTTATAAATGTATATCTACGCATAAGAGTGTCAAAATCTTCAAAAAAGTATATTAAACTTTCATAATTTCTGAATTAAATTTTCCATGGTAGTACTAGAATTAATTCGCTTTCGGGGAAAAAAACAAAAGAATTAATGCAAAAGTCTATCAAGCCCCGCTACAAAACTTGATCAAGCTCCGGCAAAAGAGCTTAACCAAGTATGTGGCAAACATCTAACAAAATTGTGGGGCTTGTTTTGTTAGATACTTGTCACATACTTGGTCAAGTTTCTTAGTAAATTTCAAAGTTTGTCCACTAACATGCCAAAATCAACCAACATTAGTGTGGTAACATACTCATTAGAGTGCCACAATTAGTTAATTAATTAATTTGACAAATATAAATTAATTTAGTTGACTAAGATTGTGTTAAGGGTCTAACCTCTTAATGAGATTACCGAGGTTCGAATCCCGACCATCCCCCATCCCTCTTTGTACCCAAAAAAAAAAAAAAAAGATTGTGTTCTCATTTTACCCCCTTAGTAAATTTTTTAATAAATTTGTTAACTAGAAAATATGAAAAACAGTTTTTCTGTTTTGAAAGTTTTTCAAATAACGAAATCTAAGCAAAACAATTTCTAGCGATTGACACGTTGCTCATCAAAAAATAACTCTAGTGTTTCACCCACTATTTCTGTCAAATACTCTAAAAGAATCTACATTGGTGGTGTTAAACTCGGTTATTAGTCTTATTAGTTAACAACTCAAAAAATAGCTATATTGATGGTATTAAAGAAATTACTAAAAGAATCATTTTTTGTTAGTTAATTTTGTTGTTAACTTTAATAATAATTTTAACATTATGTAAAAATTTAATGTAAAAGTTTGTTAAGTCTCGCTACAGACGCTCTTCCGATCTTCCGAGTTTGGTCAAATTTCTTAGTAAATTTCAAAGTTTGTCCACTAACATGCCAAAATCAACCAACATTAGTGTGGTAACTTACTCATTAGAGTGCCACAATTAGTTAATTAATTAATTTGACAAATATAAATTAATTCAGTCAATTGAGATTGTGTTAAGGGTCTAACTCCTTAACCGGATCACCCGGGTTCGAATCTCCACCATCACCCATCCCCATTGTACAAAAAAAAAAAAAAAGAAGAAGAAGATTATTGTGTTCTCATTTTACTCCCTTGGTAAATTTTTTAATTAAAAAATATGAAAAACAGTTTTTCAAATATCGAAATCTAAACGAAACAATTTCTAGCGGCTGACACGTTGCTCATCAAAAAATAACTCTAGAGTTTCACCCAATATTTCTGTCAAATACTCTAAGAGCATCCACATTTGTGGTGTTAAACTCAGTTGTTATTCTTATTAGTTAACAACTCAAAAAATAGCTACATTGGTGATATTAAAGAAGTAATTAAAAGAATCATTTTTGGTTATTTGTTAATTTTGTTGTTAACTTTAACAACAATTTTAACACTGTATCAGAATTTAATGCTTTTGAAATTTTTTTTTTTATTTATTTAATAAATTTTGATCAATAACTTCTAACAAAAATGAGACCCACCTGAACTTGAGTGGACTTAGTGATTTTATTTAACACATCCAATATGAAATTTTAATAGTTGTTAAATTTAACTTTCATGTACGGCATTTAACAACATAAAATATACTTTTTACTTATGTGAATAGTTAAATTTAACAACACTAATGTAGATGCTTAATGAAGTATAACTCAATTTGATACTGGTTTATAAATTTTTTTTAATATTGAAGAAGGAAATAACTTCTTCCATTAATCACTCTAAATCATGGCAGATCACCAAACTCAAAAACAACGGAATTTGGTCCATCCATTTACAATTAAAATGATTAGATAATTAAAATGTAGCAAAATGGTTTATAAATTTTAGGACCAGACTAAAATGCGAATGTGTCCCATACTACGAGCTAAGTAGGGCCGACCCATTGATTTTCCCTTCTTCTGCAATGCTACTAGTTATGGAAATGGATTTGAGGTTAGAAGTGGTCCCTTCAGAAGAGCATAATGTTTTTAAGGTCTCACTCGTTACCTAACTTATTATTCTATACTTGAGATTACTATGAATTTGGATCATAATTTCTTGCACAATTTCAAAATTTAAAGGACAGAAAACAACACTAAAGGACCATTATATCACTTGAAAATGGTCCTAGATTATCTCAGTTGCATCCGAGGAAAGCACAAGGCATCAAGAAGATGTCACACCTCCAACTAGCGTTGTACACAACCTCTGATGGAAGAGGAAGAATATGAATAGTAAAAACTTTTATAAAATTAAGCAAAGTGTGACTAAAAATAGTCTAAAAAGCCGAAAGTGTATTTAGAAGATGTCTTTGTAGCATTTCGTGTATCTAATTTTTTATCAAATAGTACTAGAATAGTAAATGGAGACAGTAGATCTAGACTCTCTTCTTAGTACTTGCTTCTTAAACGATAATACTTCATAAAACTTTTCTATAAGTGACGTGTATAATTCAAAAATCTTGCCTAGTAGAAACCGTCCAGAGGCAGCAGCCACCACTGCTGACCGTATTGCCACAAATGGCAAGCTCCACCAAAGCAATTTGAACTTGTCAACCTACTTTTCGTGTAATGTCTGGCCAGAACATATTCAGTGCAAGCAGTTTTGTTGACCCACACCAGTTATGTCTTTGTAGTTTCTTTCTTTTATTTAGTTAATTTATTTATTTATAATTAATTAATTAATTAAAAACCCTTATTTTATTATAATAATAATACATAATTTTCATGACCAATTCACCAATTGTGTGTTTGTTCACAATTATTTTTTATTCAACATCACAAATAATTATCATTCATGGTAAACCGCATAATAACTTACACAATAAGACATAAAAATGATATAAAATCATATGTATATGATGCCACATAGACATATGATGTACATCGATGCAAACTACAAGGTTGTATTTTCATATGTGGCGTGTCCTGATACACGCCACATGGTCATAGGGCCATAACATATAGTGTTAGATTGGAACTCTCAGAATCTGTGAAGTTTTAAACCGCCAATGGCAACCTTTAAAAAATTGATTTTTTTCTTCAGTACTGTGTCCATAATAGTCATGGTTCTTTGCATGAAAACCACTCTTTCTAATAGTATTTTCAAAAATACACTCAAATTGAAAGTAATTGTAAAAATACCATTTTTATTTCAACACTACCCTAAACTAATTTTAATTAAAATTCAATTATTTATTAATTATTTTTTTATAAATTATAATAATAATAATAATTACTTAATGTGTCAATTTTTTCAATAAAAAAATTGTCATCTTTATGTACCGTTAAAATACCTCCAACTCAAGACCGCCGTCAACTTCCGACACTGCCACACCACAGACACAGTACCAATGTTAATGGCACAGCTTTCAAAAAAATTTCATAAAAGCATGATAACATAGGAAAAAAAAAAGCAACTAAAAGATGGTAACGGCCCGATACATGACAACATAGGAACAAATCAGAGTAACAACCATTATAAAAACATTCTTACCGCAAAAAAATGTATAGAAACAACCATAGGGCCACAAACCAAAAAATAGTAACACAAATTTGAAGTAACTGAAATTTTAAAAGAATAAAAAAATAAAATTAAAAAGCTTTGGGAAATTTCAGAAAAAAGATAAATAAATAAAATAAAAAGCGAAAAAGCACCGTCGGAACCGCCCAGTCGACAAGAGCCGCCACCAGATCGGCGGGTCCAGCAGGAGTCCACCCTTCCACCACCCCTCGCCACTGCTCAAAATCAAAATCAAGAACTTCCCTTCCCAAACCGTTCTTCTCCCCTTCGCCACTGCTGCCACACCAAATTCCACCACCTCCGCCGCCAGTTTCCACCTCGATCCCGATGTCTGCCTCCTCTCGACCAAGCTCATTGCCCTCAAAGTCTCTGTTTTCGTTGGCCGTATCGTCCAGGTTCTAATCGAGCTTGGGAATGCTAAGTCAAGGCTCGTTGTTTACCATGACGGGTGGATGAAGCACGGCGACCCGGCAGTCCGGTCTGAGCGAGATCCTAGGTTTGTGTTTCAGATTGGTGGGGAACCGCAATACAGTGTGGTGATTTTCGAGATTCAGGGGAATATCTAGCGGCAGCAGGTTGTGGTGCTGGGTGGCGGTGATGAGGGCTCGTGGTGTTTGAGTTATATTTAGGGTTTTACCTATGTGTGTGTGTATATATATATTTATATACACCCTTATATATAATTTAGAGTATAAATAAATAAAATAATATTAAAATTAATTACAATGATTCATTAAAATAATAAAATGGTAAAATAAGATAAAATGATTTATTAAAATAAAAAATTAGTGGTATAAAAGTAATACAATAGAGTATAAAAGTAAATAATTTGACATGATGGTGTCAAAATGATTGAACTAAAGAAAAAATGGGTAGAATTTTTAATATCTTCTAATGGTTATTCTATGGTGTCCACTAAACACTATTTTTTAGAGTTCAATGTATTATGTGACAAGTGTCTATTAAATTAGACTCTATAAAATGATGTTTAATGGACACCATAAAATATACATGGTCTATAAATCCCCTATTTCTAGTAAAATAAATCAGAAGAGTATTGTTAAAAATAGTGCTAAAGAATATAGTCGGCCCCATGTGGTGTTATTTGTAGCAGTTACCCCGTTAGCTTCCCAACTTCAGAGCTATGGTAAAGGGCCGATTATTAGATTGGAAACTTTACAGAAATAACACTGAAAGAACACAAACTTGGTGTAGTGTGTGTATATATATACACACACACTTACTGCGAAAGCTTCTAAAATTTTTAGGAAGAAAGAAGAGCCACCAGGAAACCTTCTTTTCTTTTCTTTTGAGAGAGAATTTTTTTTTTCGATTATTATAAATTTAATTAAGTATTAGCTTACCAATTTCTATTGATCTTCACTTTATATTAGTTTTTAAGAGATTCACCTTTTATTATACTATTATCTGATGTATTTTTGTTGATTTTCACCTTGTATACAGTTACATCATATAAAACTTGTGTATGGTTGACTCATAGAAAACTATTTAAACCACATGTGTATTGTATGAATAGAAAAAAGTATTAAAATATATCATCAGGTAGTTGTTGTTGTTGGAAATAGTAGTATATTTTTTGACCAAATATTTGTGGTCTCGGTACTTAGTGTGTACGAGAATATTTAGATGGAACGCGTTCATAATATATTTGGTCTCATTGAACTATTTCCGAGTGAATGAGAAATTATGGCCTAAAGGTGACACCTTTAAACTATGTGATTCAGATAATGAGTAAATATTTCGCATCTTGAGACGAAATATTTTGTATCTTAGGTCGAAAAACAATAGGTTAAAGGACCTATTTAATTAAATTTACTATTAGGACCTAAGTATGACTACTTAAGGAAAATTAAATTAGTTATAATCCTAAGTGAATTTGTCATTTTTGGATTGAATAATATAATTATTTGAATCGGTGTTTGGGTTACTTGAATTAATCCGAATGAATGCATTAGGATTAGTTAATTAACTATCCTAATGTTGTAAGTGACATTTCAAGGGAAATTATATCCGAATAGACACCATTTGAAGGGAATTTTGTGTTCTCGCGGAAATTTCCAATTGTTGGCACCGCTTTGTATTTGTTGTGTCTTTTCATTGGCACCTCTTGGCATATTATATATAGCCCCCCACACTCGTACATTTTCATTTTCAATAATTGGCATTCAACTATTTCTTTCCAAAAAATTTATAAAGAGAGTTCGTGATAATTCTCGGTTTGCCGTGTCTTGTGGTTTGAAGTGCTTCAACCGCAAGTCGCTCGCCGTTGTATCTTAGGAAACGATTGCCGGTCAACCGTAAGCACCTAGGTAGGGCAAAAATGTCTTAAAGACATAGAGTCGAACTGTAGCCTCGGCGTTTTTCATACTAAATTCTGCATTATTTATTCTACTCGGTTTAAGTAAGTTTACGGTTTAGTTTCGAATATAATTTGCACTTTCCAACAAGTTTAAGATGTTTTTGATTTTTTCAAATCCATGCATATTATATTCTGTTGATATATACTACATTCATTCCTTCTGCCAGTTTAATTTCGTAGACGTAGCATTTAAATTGTCTTGATTATTTGCAATTCATATATCACTAAATATTTACATAAACACTTATGATATATTTAATGATTCTACATGCATTCTAATTCAAACATATGATTATATATGTACATTGGAACCTCATTCACATTCTGGCAATTCGTTTAATTTGCATGAAATTCTATTTGTTTTCACGTGTTGCAATATTTTGACATACATATAAATAATAGCTTATTGTAATTCGGCATTTAGCATTTGATTTTAAGTCCTATTACATTCAATTTGTGTTATGATATTCTGAATTTATTTGTTTGGTTATTCAACATATCATTATTTGATTGTCGAACTTCTGTTTCTTATAACAGAAATGGATTCAAACGGAAACAATATCACTCCTTCTACTAACGTTCCACCAACTCATGTTTCCTATGGTGAGATACCCGAGAAGTTCACCGGGGTTGATTTCGAAAGATGGCAGCAAAAAATGCATTTTTATATGACAACCTTGAATTTGACAAGGTTCTTGAAGGAAGATCCTTAGGTTATACAAGAGGAGCCAAACAATCATGACATATTGATTGCATTGGATGCTTGGAAACATTCTAACTACCTATGCAAGAATTATCTTCTAAATGGTTTGGACAATAGCTTATACAATGTATATGGTAACATGAATTCTGCCAAGAAGGTTTGGGAGTCATTGGAAAAGAAGTATAAAACGAAAGATGCTGGCATGAAGAAATTCTTTGTTAGAAAATTCTTAGACTTCAAAATGGTTGACTCCAAATCTATGATCACTTAAGTTCAAGAGTTGCAAATTCTTATCAATGACATCCATGCTGAAGGGATGAGTCTAAGTGAGACATTTCAAGTGGCTGTAATTGTTGAAAAGCTTCATTCTTCATGGAAAGACTTCAAAAACTATCTCAAGTATAAGCGTAAGGAGATAAATTTAGAAGACTTGATTGTTCGGTTGAGGATTGAAGAAGACAACCACAAGGCTGAAAAGAAAAATGGAAGACAAATTATACAAGCAAAGGCCAATGTAGTGGAAACTAGTTCAAGGAACAATAAGAAAAGAAAACTTTCTGGAGATACGCATAAGAAAGACCACAAGAAGAGTGCTAAAAAGTTTAAAGGCAACTGCCACAATTGTGGAAAATATGGACATCGAGCTAGTGAGTGTCGCAAGCCAAAAAGCAAAATGCTCAAACAAATATAACTGAAGTTGATGCATTATCTGAAGCGGTACAAGAAATAAATTTATCTGCTGTTGTTTCTGAATGTAACAATGTTGGAAACCCAAGATAATGGTGGATAGACACTGGTGCTACTCGCTACATTTGTGCTGACAAGGCGATGGTCTCTACTTACAAACCTGTTGAGGGAGAACAATTGTTCATGGGAAACTCTTCAAGTTCAAAGGTTGAAGGACAAGGGAAAGTAACTTTGAAAATGACTTTTGGCAAAGAACTTGTTCTCAACAATGTACTACGTGTACCTGACATCCGTAAGAATCTTGTATCCGGGGCTCTACTTATCAAAAATGGCTTCAAGTTAGTATTTGTAGATGATAAATTTGTACTCACTAAAAATAAGATGTATGTAGGAAAGGGATACCTTTCCGATGGGATGTTCAAGATGAATATCCTTACTATTGCACCAAAATCAAGCAATAATAAAAGTACAAGTGGTTCTGTTTACTTTGTCGAGTCTTATTGTTTATGGCATAATAGATTAAGACATGCAAATTTTAAATCAATTCGTAAATTGATGAACTTGAGTCTGTTGCCTAGTCTCTAGTTTGATCGTAATCATAAATGCAAAATTTGTGTTGAAGCGAAGTTAGCTAAATCACCATTTCACTCGGTTGAAAGAAATACAACGCCTTTAGAATTAATTTACACAGATATTTGTGATTTGAAGTTTGTGCAAACTAGAGGTGGTAAAAAGTATTTTATTGCTTTTATTGACGATTGCACAAGATATTGCTATGTTTATTTGCTAAGAAGCAAAGATGAGGCGTTAGATGTTTTTAAAAATTATAAGAATGAAGTTGAAAATCAACTAAGCAAGCGAATAAGATTATTCTCAGTGATAGAGGAGGAGAATATAGAGCACTGTTTGAAGAATTTTGTTCAGGATTAGGCATTATTCATTAAACTACTGCACCTTATTCACCTCAATCAAATGGCATTGCTGAACGCAAAAACCGAACTCTTAAAGAAATGATGAACGCTATGTTGATAAGTTCAAGATTACCTCAAAACTTGTGGGGAGAAGCTATCCTCTCGGCTACTGTCATTCTTAATAAGATACCTCGAAAGAAAATGAATGAAACTCCATATGAATTATGGAAAGGACATAAGCCTATCTATAAATACTTGAAAGAGTGGGGATGTTTGGCTAAGGCAGAAATACCAAAGCCTAAACAAGCAAAATAGGTCCTAAAACCATTGATTGCATATTTATTAGATATGCTTATAATAGTAGTGCATATCGGTTTTTGGTACACAAGTCAGATATTCCTGATATACATGAAGGCACTATCATCGAATCAAGGAATGCTGCGTTTTTTGAACAAATATTTCCTTGTAAGAACAAGAAAGAAATAAGTTCTAATAAGCGAACTTATGATGCTGCCAATGATAATGACAACCATCAAAATAATGAAGAACCTAGACGCAGTAAAAGGGCTAGAAAGTCTACGTCTTTTGGTCCATATTTTCTAACATATATGGTAGAGAATGATCTGCAGACATTCACTGAGGCAATGTCTACTTCAGAGGCTCCATTCTGGACAGAAGCTATAAACAGTAAGATAGAATCTATCATGCAAAATCACGCTTGGCAGCTCGTTGATCTTCCAACTAGAAATAAACGTCTAGGATGTAAATGGATTTTTAAGAAAAAATTAAAAGCTAATGGATCTATTGATAAATATAAGGCAAGATTAGTAGCTAAATGCTATAAACAAAAAGAGGGTCTTGATTTCTTTGATACTTATTCACCCGTTACTAGGATTACTTCAATAAAGGTCATTATTGCAATTGCTGCATTACATAATCTCGAGATCCATCAAATAGATCTTAAAACAACATTTTTAAATAGTGAGTTAGAAGAAGAAATATACATGGAACAGCCTGAAGGATTTCTTGTACCCGGACAAGAGAAAAATGTGTGTAAACTCGTTAAATCCTTGTGTGGATTAAAACAAGCGCCAAAGCAATGGCACCAGAAATTCGACAAATCAATGTTGTCAAATGATTTTAAAATTAACGAGTCGATAAATGTGTTTATTTAAAAACACACCCAATGCATACGTAATTGTATGTCTATATGTCGATGACATACTAATTATGGGTAGTAATATCATTATGAATACAAAGAAAATGTTGATAAAACATTTTGATATGAAAGATATGGTTTTTGCTGACGTCATATTAGGGATTAAAATCTCTAGGACATCGGACAGACTTGTTCTATCCGAGTCTCATTATGTTGAGACTATGCTTAAGAAATTTAATATGTTTAACGAAAGTCCTGTTAAAACACCAATTGACTTAAGTTTACACTTAGTTAAAAATAGAGGAGAACATATATCTTAGTTAAGGTATTCACAAGTTATAGGCAGTCTAATGTATATTACTAACTGCATGCGCCCAAATGTTGCATGTGTTGTGAATAAACTGAGCAGGTTCACTAGTAATCCAAATAATGACCATTGGAAGGCATTAAATAGAGTTCTTAGATATTTAAGATACACTATGACATTTAAATTACATTATACGAGATATCCAGCAGTATTAGAAGGGTACTGCGATACAAATTGGATATCAGACACAAAGGATTCTAAGTCCACCAGTGGTTATGTGTTTACAATTGGTGGTGCAGCTGTGTCTTGGAAGTACTCAAAACAAACTTGTATAGCTCGATCGACTATGGAGTCTGAATTTATAACATTGAATAAGGTTGGGGAAGAAGCAGAATGGCTTCGTAATTTTGTAGAGGACATTTCGTGTTGGCCTAAGCCAGTACCTGCTATCAGTATACATTGTGATAGTCAGTCAGCTATTGGAAGGGCTCAGAACAGTATGTATAATGGTAAGTCTAGACATATATGTCGTAGACATAATACCATTAAACAATTGATCTCTAGTGGTATTATATCAATTGATTATGTTAAATCTAAAGAAAATCTCGCGGATCTACTTACTAAAGGTTTGCCTATAGATCAAGTATATTCTTTATAAAAGGGAATGGGATTAAAAGCCTACTATGCATGAAATCTTTGTAATGGTAACCCAACCTTGCTGACTGGAGATCCCAAGATCTTGGTTCAATGGGACAACTAAGTTATGAAGATTCAGTTAAGCACTTAGGAGTAAAAACTCCAATGCATTCCTACGATCGTAAAGTGCTTGCTGTAGAATATTCAGGTTAAGTATAGCTTTTAATGATTCATATAGCTTGGATATACCAAGTGGGATAGGACAGCATACCCTTAATAGGAGATCACCTATGTAAGTGTGAAGTGGGGCTGCTTCTATGAGAATTTTGAGGCTTGAATTCTCTAAAAGCACTTATGAATCCCAAGAGTTGTTCAGGGCCAAAATGAACACAACCACGATAACCGAAAGTGTTAGGAAAGATATTGTGTAAGTATTGTTGTCTTGGTTTACACTAACGGCTGAACTGTTCAAGACATCATGTTCACTGATTAGCTAAGTAAATCCGATAGTATTCTACTAAGGCAGGTTCAAAGCCAGAAGCTACGTCTCCTGATGCAATAGCTTTCCGCCCGTACTCTCTTTTGCATTTGCATCTGCATTGATTTTGATAATTTCCATTCATGTGGGGGATTGTTGGAAATAGTAGTATATTTTTTGACCAAATATTTGTGGTCTCGGCACTTAGTGTGTACGAGAATATTTAGATGGAACGCGTTCATAATACATTTGGTCTCGTTGAACTATCTCTGAGTGAATGAGAAATTATGGCCTAAAGGTGACACCTTGAAACTATGTGATTCAGATAATGAGTAAATATTTCGCATCTTGAAACGAAATATTTTGTATCTTAGGTCGAAAAACAATATGTTAAAGGACCTATTTAATTAAATTTACTATTAAGACCTAAGTATGACTAATTAAGGAAAATTAAATTAGTTATAATCCTAAGTGAATTTGTCATGTTTGGATTGAATATAATTATCCGAATCGATATTTGGGTTACTTGAATTAATCCGAATGAGTGCATTAGGATTAGTTAATTAACTATCCTAATGTTGTAAGTGACATTTCAAGGGAAATTATATCCGAATAGACACCATTTGAAGGGAATTTTGTGTTCTCATGGAAATTTCCAATTGTTGGCACCGCTTTGTATTTGTTGTGTCTTTTCATTGGCACTTCTTGGCATATTACGTATAGCCCCCTCCCCCTCCCCACATTTGTACATTTTCATTTTCAATAATTGGCATTCAACTATTTCTTTCCAAAAAATTCATAAAGAGAGTTCGTGACATTTCTCGGTTTGCCGTGTCTTGTGGTTTGAAGTGCTCCAACGACAAGTCATTCGCCATTGTATCTTAAGAGACAATTGCCGATCAACCTTAAGCACTTAGCCGGGGCAAAAATGTCTTAAAGACATAGAGTCGAACTGTAGCCTCGGCATTTTTCATACTAAATTCTGCATTATTTATTCTACTTGGTTTAAGTAAGTTTACAGTTTAGTTTCAAATATAATTTGCACCATTTTATATATCTATTTTTCCAACAGTTGTACAATAACTTTGCAACATTTTCACCTCCGTAGGTTACCTAAAAACACAATTATACATTAATAGAATTAATAAGATTAATAGACTTAGTAGTCGTGAAGTTCAAGATCATTGAGAATACAATCTACATTTTACATCTAATCTCCCGTACATATATGTAATAATGGGAAAAAATTATGATCATCATTTAATACTTTCAAAAACGTAAGTTCAACGGCAAATGTACAATATTATCAAATTTAAATTTATCATTTCTATAATTAAAGTTAGCCATAAAATATAAGAGATTCCAACCCAAATAATATCACGCCCCCAAATTTATTACTTTATTTTCGAGTATCGGTAGCGGAAGCGTTTGAGAAGTAAATGTCGATTCAAAATTTGAATGCAAGATTTTACAATTACAGGTCAAATACTATTACACATAATATCATGTTATCATAACTTTACAATAATTATTGCGGCCACCCACAACGAAACCCCGGTCATACACCCAAATCTCAATCATATACGTGTATCTTCTCTATCCTTAGGAAGATCCGGCTACAGAGCTTCTTAATTCAATACCTACAGGGCTGTTAGATGGAAGGAGGGTTTGGTACAATGTATTCAGTAAGTAACAAAATATTTTGATTCATCTTTCATTTAAGAAAAAAAATCATTAAATACACAAAGCCTTTAGATACATAAGAGAGCTCTATTACTAGTTAAATTATTACCAGTGGTACACACATAATTCAAAGATTCAAAATGACTAAAATCACGTAGCAAGACCATAATACCACAAAGATTACCACATAACCAAAGTGACTAAGACCACATAACAAAGTCATATTTCACAAAGCAAAACAAAATAGGTAGAGCATTACTAGTAATTCAAATGCAGCAAACCAATTTCTTTGCATAATGACGATACATCAAAAATCTATGCATATCTTATGAAAACATTATGACCAAAAGAAAAGGAATCAAAGTATCTGTTACTCACTTTTTGATTTTCCAAACATGGCTTGAATAATTTTAATGTAGAAAAGTGCCTCTAAAGTCTCGTTGTCCCCAAATCAAAGCTATTCTTAAAGTTGGAATCTTTCTATATATGGTAACACTACTAGAGAATAGCATAATAGGTATCAGTTGTATTGATGAATACGCGTCGGATTTGATGGCGATGCGTACAGCAACGACGCTAATAGTAACAGTATACACATCGGTTGTTAGACGACGCATAAAATACACAATAGGTGTCGATTGTTGCCCGACAACCGATGCCTATTGTGCGCAATAGGCATCAGTTCCTCTTTTACAACCGGTGCCTAGAGTTGACTTTATGCATCGGTTCCACCTTTACAACCGATGCCTATTATTTTTTTCCCCGCTTTTTAGATCTGCCAGTCAATGTAAATTTAACCCATTGAAATTCAAAATTCAAATTCAAGATCCAAAAGTTAAATTTATGACATTACAGTGTAATTTTTTCATCAACACAAACTATTTACAAGTGAATGTCAAAATTCCCCTTAATATTGATTCCCAAATAATAAAAAAAATCCTCTTAATATGTCAAATTAGTGGAATTACTGTGAAACGTGCCCACCATTCATCTTTTCCCTTTCTCACTGCCTCGTCAGAAATTGAGATTACCACATCATCCCAACTTCCTTCTCGATAGCCAACTTCTATTGTCCTCTTTTTCATTCAGGCAACCATTTCGTTGGGTCCAGCACCCCACCCATTTGGACGTCTACCCCCGACAATACTCCTGATGGAATGCATGCTCAATATGGTTTATCACTTTCAGATCTTCACCGCATTTTCACCGCAATAAACTACAGTCGGGTTTGTTTCCAGTTGGTTTTATTTCAAAATCTTCTTCAGTGCTTCAAATATAACTTTAAAAATCCCAAGATCAAGCCCTTTAACTTTTTTGAAATTGTAGTTTAGCCACAAAACTGGTGTGAACTCAGGAGATCTGGGGCTTCTATGCTCGATGAGAGCTATTTTAGATGTTAAGATAGGTAAAAGAGAGGAACAAAGCAAGAGATTGGAGAGGGGAGAGAGCTTACAAACTTTTCTGAAGCTTGCTAAATGAGTCTGTAAAAGAGGTGGATAGACCAAGAGGTTAGGGAGGAGAGAGAGAGAGAGAGTTAACAATTTTTCTGGAGCTTGCTAAATGAGTCTGAAACTGTGAAACATGTATGTTTTAATGAAGTATAGTTAAAGGAAGCAACGCCAATTGGAAATCTTACAAAATCACGTCGGTTCCACATTGGAACGGACGTGTATTGTGAATGTCTAGGCATCATTTGTCAACAGGCAACCGATGCCTATAATTTTGTTACATTATACACGTCGGTTCCTCAACGGAACCGACGCGTATAGTAATACAAATAATTTCAAAAATGTCTCCGTACTGTCTTTAGGTGTTGTTTTTTCCGTGAACCGATGTCTATCGCCATTTTTTATCAAGTTTTGTAGTAGTGTAAGGAGCCTTTTTCGATAGACAAAAAGGTGTTTTGATGGGTTTTTATTGGTGTTTTTCCACCCTTGCTAATTTTCGACGAATTTGGTGGTTTTGGGATAGAGAGAGGATGGTTTGGAAGTTGGGAGAACTTTGAGGACTCTTTTGACCTATTTATAATAGTTAGGATTTAGTCGTTTTTAATAAAATTTTGAATTCCGTCAATCACATTGCGTCAACTGGCGTGATGTGGCGATGTGTAATTAGGAGGTGATGTGGCCTAACATGGATCATTCGTTTATTGCTCAAGAAATTCTTATACTTCGTATTATATTGTAATTAAATCACCGTACTTTGCTTTATGTTAATCACAGATCACAATCTTTCTTTGACATCAATTGAGTAATAATTTTTGTAATCGTTTAATACAATTCAAGCAATTATTCCATCATTGTCAAAACTAATGACCACGTAGCATAATAGAGGGTTAAATTTTTGCGGGATGTTATAATCCGTCCCCTTTAAATGAATTTCGTCCTTGAAATTCGCTAATCACTGATAACAATTATTTCCAAAAGCATAGTACGCAGCCGGATAAATTGCATCCGCTGTGTACTCTTATTTCCTTCTACAAATTCACAGGATTGGGTTGATCAAGTATTGAAAGTCTTAATAATCCCATTTTACTTGGAATTACATAAACTTATAATTATATAATTTATTAAAACTTCACTCAAAATGAAGAAAATAATAACCACAGGTAATAAAAAAAACCAACAAGGTTTGATTTGGGTGCGAAATAACCGAAAGAAATCTTTTTAATTGAAATAAGGTTCAATCTCGTGAAAGAAATAAGCTTCGAGGTTTAAAAAGAATATAAATTAAGTCTTTTGGGTCGATTTAGAACAATTTAGGAAGTCCAGGGACTTGTGGAGCAATTTCTGGAACAAAAATCTGTTTGGGGCACAGCCTTTGTGCGGTGCGGCAGTAGCTCACAATGATGCACCTATACCGTTGCTTTTGCCTTAGACAGAATGTGTGGTGCGGCCGTACTAGCGAGACGGTACGTCCGCACTGCATAGCTGCAGATTTTTTTCCTCATTACAATTGATGAACCTTTAAGAACCAATTCTATAATAGTGATATCATCAAGGTCAAATTTAACCTATTATCGATTAATATAAATAGTTTCAATGCATGTAAGTGCATGGATCTGTCTCAATACGAGTGATACATGTATGTGGGGCCGAAGGATCATGCTCTGATACCACCTTATCACGCCCCCAAATTTATTATATTATTTCTAGTATTGGTATTGAGAAGTAAATCTCGATTCAAAATTTGAATGCGAGACTTCATAATTACAAGTCAAACACTATTATACATAATATCATGTTATCATAACTTTACAATAATTATTGCAGCTATCCACAACGAAACATCAGTCATACACCGAAATCTCGATCACATATATGTATCTTCTCCATCATTGGGAAGATCCGGCCACAAAGTTTCTTAATTCAATACCTACAGGGTTATTAGATAGAAGGAGGGGTGAGTACAACGTACTCAGCGAGTAATAAAATATTTTGATTCACTTTTCATTTAAGAGAAAAAAACCATTGAATGCACAAAGTCTTTAGATGCACAAGAGGGTCCTATCACTAGTTAAACTACTATCCATGGTGTGCACACGATTCAAAGATTCAAAATGGCCATGATCACGTAGCAAGGTCATAATACCATAAAGATTATCACATAGTTAAAATGACCAAGACCATATAGCAATGTCATATTCCACAAAGCAAAACAAAACGGGTAGAGTATTAACTAGTGATTTATATGTAATAAACCAATTTCTTTGTATAATGACGATACATCAAAAATCTATATTTATCTTATGAAAATATTATTATAAACAAAAGAAAGGGAATAAAAGTATCAGTTAGTCACCTTTTGATTTTCCAAATATGGCTTGAATAATTATAATGTAGAAAAGTACTTCTAAAGTCTTGTTGTTCTCCAATCAAAGCTATTTTTAAAGTTAGAATCTTTCTATATATGGTAAAAAGCCTTTTTCAAAAGACAAATAAGTGTTCTGATGGGTTTTTATTGGGGTTCTTCGACCCTTGCCAATTTTGGACAAATTTTGGGGGGTTTGGGATTAAGAGAGGATGGTTTGGGGATTGAGAGAATTTTGAGGACTCCTTTGACTTATTTATAATAGTTAGAATTTAGTCGTTTTTAATAAAATTTTGAGGTCCGTTAATCACGTTACGACAAGTGGCGTTGTATAATTAGGGCATGATGTTGCCTAACATGGACTATTCGTTTATTGCTAAAAAAATCTTTATACTTTGTATTATCTTGTAATTAAGTCACCGTACTTTGTATTATCTTGTTAATCAAAGATCACAATCTTTCTTTGACATCAATTGAATAATAATTTTGTAATCGTTTAATACAATTCAAGTAATTATTCCATCATTGTCAAAAATAACGACCATGTAGCATAATAGAGGTTAAATTTTTGCGGGATGTTACAAATAATACATCACGGAAGCCAAAATGTGAGTCAAACAACATATTATAAGTATTAAAAATATTTGTTGTAAATATTTTTACATATAGTTTTTGGAAAAATGAAATGTAATGAGAATTCAAATAGAAAAATATGTTACAATTAGTCATTACCAACTCAAGGCATCTCATTTTATACCAAATCTAAATTTGTAGATATCATAAAGTTCAATTGAAGCGATATTAAATATAGAGGTGTTTGCAGAAAGAATTGACGTTTTACTCACAATAATAGAAAAAATCTAAAATCTAATTAATCTAGAAATGGGGGGATGCGATTTGATAGACATTACATTTTAATTAATTTGAAAGTGGAAGAAATCCCAATAGAACGAATAGCAATGGGGCAAGGTGGTTTGCGTCGACTACGTAAAAAATACCCACTATCTGCCCCATTTTCAAAAATTCTAATAAAACTAACAAAATTAAAAAATATATATATATATATATAATGCATAAGAAAAACATGCAAATAACAATAAACTCAACAACACATAAGGCAGAGACAGTGAATAACGGATTAAGAGGGATTATAATTTCTTTTAGAATTAACCCTTTAGATTTGATATTTTAACTTTTATGCTAATTTTAAAGTACAAAACTTATAAAAATTTATTAGTGAAAAGTCTAACAAAATAAAAAAAGGGCAAAGTGGTTAAGGTTTGGGTGCTAAACTCAATTGTCATATATTCAAATCTTCCGTAAGTTTTTTTTGTAAAAGTTTTTGTAAAAAAAAAAAAAAGGAAAATTATTGGGGCAACGGGGCGGGTCTGGGTTGGACGACCATTATCCATATGGAAAGTGTTGAATCAAATCACGTAAATGAAAAAAATTAGTGTTGGAAAAGAAAATAAATGAAATAATTACCACAATATTTATCAAATAAAAAGGGTTTGGAACCCATCAACCCACCAACAATAATCTAGAGATTTAGGTTTAGGGAAATTGGCACGCGACCTAAACCAAGACAAATATCCCCTATTAGTCTTTAATTAACAAGTCTTTATCAAGATGCAATTATAAAAGAAAGAAAATGTGATATATAGATTTCTTGCAAGGAGGGCATCCTATGTTTCTCTTGTCGGTGGGCTAACTACACTTGACTACCTCCTTCTCCACAATCTCATTTTCTATCTAACCTAAAAAATAAAAAAATGAATTTTATAGTGGCAAAACCATAATGTTACTCATGAAAATACTGCTATCAATATTCCTGAGGTAGTTATTCCAACTACAAAATCATGCACATCACATAGATAACGTTATAACGAATTAAACTTCATAGTAAATAAATAAAATTTCTATTTTTCTCTCATGAAATTGATTCTTGTATAATTAATTCAATTTTAATTTATTTTCAACCACATATTTTTTGAAAAATCATTCTTCACATTTTCTAATATTACTTCTTAGCCACACATTCTCACCCAAAAAAAAAGATAATTTTTGAGAAAATTAGTTCTCAAAAAATTAATTTAGTGCCCAGTTCTGAGATAGGGTGTCTCTTTCTCAAAATTTCTTGCCATAGTAATTTTCAAGAGAGTCAATTTTCTAGTAAAAATTGCACATAACATCATACTTCTAGTCTCTAGAGTACTTTCACCATTTGGGTTTTTTTCTCATTTTCATGTAAATAATGTAAAGGAGAATAATTTTGTTTTTGAGTCGCACTCCCCCGAACCAAATAATGTTAGCGGGTAATAGGGTGAAATTTGACACTTTTTTGGGAGAAAAAGTTAAACCCTCTTTTATAGATTCTGCCTTTCATTCGAATTTTTCTCGACTTCCATTCACTCGGTAGACGTATGCATCAAATGCACACTTGACGTGGTCTTCTACTTTTTTGTCCAGTGAGATGAGTTGTCTAATTAAAACATGTCAACTTCTGAGTGAACAAAGTCAGGTTTCCCCCTTTTGATTTTTCTCTTCTTTCGAACTACTACAAAGTGTTTGACAACTCACGGATTATTTTGTTGGATTATAATATGCTACGTCGCATTATTTTATTAGTTGTATTTTGTAAAAAGTCAAATAATGTGGCTTGACTTTTACTTTTTAATTTTTTGAAAAAAGTGAAACCAATAAATAAAATGACGTCGTATGGTGGATTATAATCCAGATTATAATACCATGAGTTGCCAAACACATTGCTCGTTTTTTTTTTATTTTTTATTTTTTAACTTTTTTCCTTGTAATTTCTCACTTGGGCTTCTTCTGTTGAAACTTTTCCCCCACACATATGTGCTCTGAGTCAATTCTAAAAGAAAAAGGCCTCGAAAATACACAGTTAAATTTGAAGCTGATGCGTCTATCCATCAGTTTACCTGCAGAATTAAAAAGAAAGAGACGCCCAGGTTGATCAATTACTTGTTCTTCACTCTTTAATGTTGAGATTGTCGAAAAATCTATCGAAACAAGAAAGTCAGTTATGGGTTGGTGCATTAGGTTCCATTTTGGCAGAATCTGCAGTGATAGTTCGCAAATGGTGGTTGGCTCCCGTTCCAGTTTTTCATCTTCCTCTGCCCACCAATTTCTTGTTTATTCTTATTAGTCTTTTAGTAATCCATAATTTCATTCTTTATTCAACTGCCGATTTCTTTCTGTATTTTGAAACATTTACGCGAGGCAAGAAAATATAGAACAAACCCCTTGACGGGAAAATTGTGCATGGGTTAAGTACGAGGTGATATATATACGCATGTTGAATAGGAACGGTTGGTAGTAAAGTATATATAAAGAGGCTTAATTCCTGCAGCTCTCTGCTTTCATACTTGGTTCGAGTGAGTGTGTGTGTGTGTGTGTGTGTGTGTGTGTGTGTGTGTGTAGAGGGAGAGGATGGCGGCGGCGGTGAAGGTGGTGGATGAATTGGTGCCACACCCAGTGAAGGAGCAACTTCCCGGCGTGGATTACTGCCTTAATAGCAACCCTTCATGGGGTATGTTCTTTGCACGCTTATATTCATTTGTATGCATAGATAATTTGCTTTTTGTAATCCTTGTACTCTGTTTCATACTTGCATTATATATATATAGCAAAGATGAATGGCAGTGCAAAATAATTGGGCACTGGAAATTGGATTTTTATTTCAACTTTTACCAGAGTCGCATACTATTCAATCTCAACACCACAGTCAAATTCCCAAAGATGACGTGATATTTGCCACATTATGGGTATTAAAGGATTGTAGATTCTAATTTATCCCCATTATTTTCTACAGCTGAAGCCTTTATCCTGGGATTTCAGCACTACTTAGTAATGCTCGGTACAACTGTTATCATCGCTACCATCACTGTTCCTTATATGGGCGGTAGCAACGTTAGTAATTTTGGATAATCCATTATGATTTTATGTGCCCCTTCCGTGCTGTAACAAAATTTGAAGCCTGTTTTATGTTACTCTGTGTCAGGTGGAGAAAGCTCATGTTATACAAACTTTGCTCTTTGTTGCTGGAATGAACACACTATTGCAATCATGGTTTGGTAGCCGGCTTCCAGTAGTAATAGGCGGTTCATTCAGATTCATAATTCCATCTCTTTATGTTGCATTTGCCCAGAGATATTATGTCTACATCAATCCTATTGAGGTTAGCTTACAAAATTGCCCTAGTCTTCATTTTCATATTCCGTTGTTTGCAACTTGTATGTTTATAGTCTTGTCTATAGTTCATTACTCACTTGTTTAACGTTTCCTTTTGTTTTGTTCTTTTTGATTTTCAAAGAGATTTAAAAGAACAATGAGGGCAATACAAGGGGCTCTCATGCTTGCATCCATACTTCCTGTGATTCTTGGTTTCCTTGGGATATGGAGGATAGTTATGAGGTAAGATAGTTGGAAATGTGGAATACGATTTTGACTTCAGATTGATATGTTTTGTCAAGATAAAATCTCAATCCCGTTCATTTAACTATTCAGGTTTCTGAGCCCTCTTTCTGCTGTTCCTCTGGTGACGCTAGTGGGACTTGGGCTGTATGAACAAGGTTTCCCACTGGTATGAGCAGTTCCTGATGATTCCTACATTACTGTCAGCATGATTAACAATATGGCACTGATGTACTATTTCTACAATTGCTGCCTTCATTGAATTGTTCTGATATGAGGAACTGGAAAGGTTTACTTGACATTCATTACTAAGGTCCCTGTACGAAGTTTCTATTCTAAGCTGCAAAACTTTCAAGAGGCTGGTTTCTTGTGGGAATTTCAAACAGTGGCCCTAGTGTGCTGTACCGATTAACATACTTTCTGTGAAAAGCCTTCTCCGAAGCATTAAGAAGGAAAGGACTACCAGATCATCCATGCATGATATCCTTTGTAATAAATTGAATGTTTAGCTGCTATTCACAATATATGTCAAAGTTCAAGCT
>CAVNYN010247378.1:0-11892 GCA_963692815.1 Nyctanthes arbor-tristis
TACACGACGCTCTTCCGATCTGTCCTGCGAGAATACGTGCTTAAAAATGAGTAACATAACACGCGAACGTACATCTAGAATCTAGCTCTTCAACTCATCTTCACCTGAAGTTGGGTTGCCATGTTGAACTAATCTGCGTCAACAGGAAGCCAAAATACTTGAGATCGGAAGAGCACACGTCTTCCCTGGGCAATGCAGCTCTTGCACTGTGTACTCTTTTATCTGTCCCGGCCAGTTCTCACCCTTTTGGGGCAACTTGTTAGGATCGATTTAGCTTCTAATGCTACCTTTTATAGAGGAAGTTGTAGAACTAGTTTACAAACTTTGCAACTGAAGTTGAAATTAAAAAACTAGGAAAATAAATGAACAATAAATGATGAGCAAACTTGTAGAAGAATTTCAATACTTGCAAAAGGATTACAACACGTCCTCTCTATACATAAAGAGAACACAATAGATTATTTCTCTCTTATTGTAGGAGAAAGCAACTCTATTCTAGAAAGAGATCGGAAGAGCACATTTAGGAGAAACCTCTGTTTTATCTCTCTAAAACTCCTCTCTCTCTTCTCTAGGAATAGGTTATAAAACTTATGAACTCTTGCCCTATTTATACAGTTTATTTCTGAACTTCTAAGAAAACTAAACCGTCATAGACAACTCGTGCTTGGTTGTCGCTAGCTATGCGGTATTTAAATTCGACTTGAATTCTTCTTCTTCCTTCACAACTCATGCTTAGTTGTCAAGTACAAACCTTAGTCATTAAGAAAATCTTACACCGCCTTTGACTTGGTCAATTAAAGTGTTCGATTTGGTATTAAACTCTTAAGGATAAGTTTTATCCTTTAACCAGTTGAAGAGTTCAATTTAGATTCCAACTCTTATTTTTCAAAACTTACCTACAACAACTATAAAAGTGGCTTTACCATAACAAGTTATAGGCACCAAAATCGAGCTCTGCCGACGCTTCTAGAGACGAATGGAATCCCTGTTCAAGGAAACATATGAGTTACAACCTCGACCAGGAAAGAACCCGAAGAAACGAAGGAGCAATATGTTATACTAGCTTCCATTTCCGAGAACCAGTGAAGGCCAGGTGAAGTAGGACACTAACACCTCCAGTGTACAGGGAGAGAGTCATTAGCACTCCCAGAAGTTAATGTAAAAAACATGTACCAGAATATGCACTGTAATTCCTGCATTCAACTGATTACTGTCAGGAAACCAAAAACTGTAAAAAAATGGAATTGAATTCAAATCCTTACCGTTTGCTTCCCACTGATGACATAAATGGCATGGACACCTTTGATCTTCCCAAAGTTGAATGTCCTTCCTAATTAACCAATAGACGCAACATAAGTAAGGCACCAGATCAGATCGAAGTCACACAAGACAACATAACATAATTAGACGTTTACCTGCCGATTGAATGGTGGGAGCGAAGAAATTGGAAGTGATCTTCGACGGGATAATGTAAGGACCACCATATCCATATTTGTTCATTCTTTCAACCAAGTGGTGCGTTGGCGGATTGAGCTGCAGAAAGTGCTGGAATTGTAGCAGCAACACCAGTAATGTCCATATCTCTGGACTCGTAAAAGCCATTTATCAACCTGTAAAACAATAAAGAAATGGGGGGGAAGAAGATTAACAAACGGAGCAGCAGGTGCATAAGTGGAAGCATGAATGAATCATTCGTTGACGTTTTATTATCATCTAGAACTAATAGGCATCAGCGTATAACCGACCTTAGCTCAGTTGGTAGAGCGGAGGACTGTAGTGGCTGCTGTAATCCTTAGGTCGCTGGTTCGAATCCGGCAGGTCGGATTTTTTTGTCCCCGAATACTTTCTATTGTCATTATTTTTATTTTTTAATTGATTTTGATTTTTGTACCCATAATATATATTTCTAAAAAATAATATGTACGTGGGGCTTTTTACTCATTTTCTCTACAGAAACAAGACACTATAATATGGAGATTTTGGCATTTTAATTGTGTGTGTGTATATATATATTGTAAGTGAATATTAATTTATTCCTAAATAACAATTTTTCACTTAAGAAGTGATTTTTCATGTTTTCAGCAAATACTTCTATTATATTATATATGCTAATGTATAGAGCACATTTGAGATATGTATGAAGTTGATTTTATAAGAATCAATTCATATTCACCTTCATTCTCAACATATATTCTTTCAAAATATTATTTTTCGTATATCCACGTATTATTTTTTAACCACACATTTCTTAAAAAGATCATTTTCCACAAAAGCAATTCTAAGGAAATCAATGGCGTGCACCAAAGGATAATAGTTTTCTAATAATTTCCCTATTAAAATATAAGTAATAGGGAATACTAGTGGGGTAGATTGAGAGTGGATTGACAGAGCGTTATGCAGTCTACTATATGCATTCAAAAGCATAAAAGTCGTCATCTATAATTATAATGCAAGGATGCCATAAAAAACAGCTCAAGCAAAAAATAATCACCTGGCCACAACAAACAAATATTAATATAGGTGAACTGACATGTGATAGTGAATTTTAAATTTCAAAATTTGTTCACCAGATGTGTGAGTGATCCAAATTCCAATAGTGGTCACCACATCGATAACACTTAGTATATAAGCAGGTGAACAGAAACAACAACTTGATAAGTTTTTTCAAATCAAGGCTTGGATAAAAACTTTCATGTGATACAATTTTCGAATTCTTATTCATTCACTTAATAAAACACAGTTTATTCATCCTTTGAATCGATCCATCAGAAATTTTTCGTCATCATCAATAACACAATCAATCTCCAGAGCTAATCCTCATTTCCCTTTAGTGTAAGTTTATGAAGCTCCAAAATGTAGCTCATAATAAGCTCAAAACTCCTTCCACCGTTTCTGGCCCAAGAATAGCAATACTTCCACTATAAAAGCTTCAGTCCCCCGGTCACATCGTCTACCATATCTGCTGGGCCTGCAGAACAATGGAATATCACTCAATCATGTTGGACCAAAATGTAATGTTTTCTGGTTACTGCATGCCAAGGAGGTGTGAGAAGACGATGATATATGGAAACACCCAACTTACCCAAAACTGCCATTACTGTTCTTGAATCTGGAAAAGAAGAATAGAGGGAATGAACTGTCAGCTATAAAGATGTGCTAAAAAATCTGAGTGTGGATAATTCATTTCATAACATGATGCTTTACACAGAAGTAATCAAGGTACAACAATAGTGAGACAAACACATCTCAAATCTATATCTATATCTATATCTATAATCTCTATATAATATATTTAGTATCCCATGAAATGAATAATTTTTTGGATGATTTTATTTGACCTTTGACAATTTAAAATTATTTCATTAATATCCTTTTTTATTAATTGAAAAAGGTTAAAACACAAATTAACCAATTAACGTTGTGCAAATACTTTCAATGAACTCACATCGACACACTATATTCATCAAAAAATAAATTAAGTTTTACGAATTCTTATATTATTTCGATACAACATTTAGTAATTACATATTAAGGGTATTTATGGAATTGATTTTGTAAGAATCAATTCTTCTTGATTTTTGGGTCAATTCGTTCTCAACCACACATTCTTTAAAAAAACATTTTTCACAATTTCACATACTACTTTTTAACCACACATTCTCTCAAAAAATCAATTTTCACAAAATTAACTCTCAAAAAAATATGTTTCATACACACACTCTAATTGTAGAAATTGGAATAGAATTGTTCAAATTTTAAAGAAAAAAATAATACAAGTTGATACCTTGTGAAGAATCAAATAAAATTTACGTGTTCATGTATTAATTAGATTCATATATATGTTCTAGGAAAATTCTAATTGGACAAAAGAAGGGACAAAAAAAAGTGACAAAATAGACAAGTGTCATAAGTAATTAGTGTTGATGTAAAAGTGATGTGATGTGTTAAAAAATAGGATTGTGCCACGTGTCAGTTTTGTTAGAATTTTTATATGTGCTTTTGTTCAAATAGCACAACTCTATGTTCTATGTGTACATTATTGAGAAAGTTGAACATTTTAGTTGACAGGTTGATGCATTAAGATAAATATATATATATATATATATATTTTGGACACATAAGATATTCAAAATCCCCATATATTATTAACATATATTGTAATCTATAGACATTTCAAGATAAAACGAAAGAGATATCAATTCACTTGTAATAACAAAAATCAAATTTGATATAATATTATTTTCAAAAAAAAAAAAAAGAAAAAAAAATGATATAATATGAATATGTCATTAAAATTTCAAACTCTAAAATCAATGTGCAATGTACGTTAACATCGACTAGTATAAGTGGAAGTAAACAGAGGAGAAACAAGTTCTTTGTAGGTGCAATACATGTTTGGCCAGTCAAAGTAGACCAAAGAACGTTGTATACACAAATATCTACCACATTTTGACTAGGGACATATTATATTTTTTCTATTTCTTTTAGACTTTTAATTTCTTCCTTTTAGCATTTTCCTTTTGTTTCTTTAGTAGGATTTTATTTAGGATCTTGTTTCCTGTTTCCTAAGATAAGTTAATTCCATATAGGAGGAAAAGTAGAGATTTAAGCCCCGTATGGTTTTTATTTTATGAAAATTGAATTTGTGAAAAGTGATTTTTGGAGAGAGTATGTGGTTGAAAAGTATGGAAAAATTACATATTTACGAGCAACTTATTTTAATGAATAAATCTGTGAATAGAAATGAATTCGAGTGAAAATTGATTTTGAGAAAATCAAACTCATACGGGGCCTTGATTGCCAATATCAAGATTGACATTATACAAGTTTTAAACATATTCAAAGCATTAATTCAACTCAATTCAATTGTCTAAAAATCATGAAGTTCTGATTGTTCACAGGAAAACAATAAGCTTCTGCACCACTTCCTCACCATTCCACTTTGGCGCAACCTGGGTCAGAGGGGAAATAGTACTGCATTTTCCCATTTGATAAACAACAGTCCTTACTGATGCTCAATTTACCCAAGCATGGGTTGGTAAGTCAACATTGAGTTAATACGATAATGGAAGTGATGAGATTGGCAGCTAAGGGCTCAAAATAAAAGATTTTAACAATCCAATACATAATGAAGCATTGAGGAGAACGATCTCGCTTTTTCCTCATGCGTCGCGGTTAACAATACTCACATATCCCGGCTTTCACTCCTTTGATTCTTTTAATTTTATATTCTCCTTCTCAAATAAGTATGGGCTATCTGGGCTACAAGGGCTACAAAAGTAAAAATGTATTTACATGCACGATATTCTTGTCACGTAACTACAGAGATTTGGGGACATTCCATGTGATTATGATTATTATTTTACATACCCACACATATATATTGGGTGAAATAGAAAAAAAATTTTCTGTGAGGTGCTTATAAGTCAAATAGGTAGGTACCCTTCCTACATGCTCACCGTCTTGTTAATCAACGTAAAACCAAGCAATCACGGAAATAAATAAAGTTAAAACTCACTTGGAGCAATCTGTGTTCTTCCGGCATCAATGGTGATATGTGTTTGTAAGTGAAGGGATTTTGCTTTTTCCTGTACAATCAAGAAGTTAAAACACTGCAAAAATAAAAGCATATCCAGGCATGATAAAGATCTATATTGTAGCCAACTACATGGGACGACCCCAATATACTTTTTGAACACCATCTAATGACAACACTCCCCTGCATTATAACTTGCAATGCAAGCCCAAGTGAATATAGATGCCTCCACCTGATCATCTAGAGGTCTAGGAGCAACCTCGACTGATAGGTCATAATGTAGCAGGCTACGCCAACCTCTTCCTAGACAATTTTAAGCCAATAAATCAAACCCTTCCGTTGCTTAAGACAGCAAATCAGCAGCAGTTCAAAAGTGTGATTACAAACATTTCCCCAACAATTCAAAATATTCCTTGCTCTAAAACATTTAAAAGCATCTCCAATAGATCTTTAAATGATAGAAATCTCTGAATTAAGGAGCCAATTCTTAAAATTTTAATCCAATAGAGACCCCAAAACAACATTCCAATTAGAATGGGTTTAGCTCTCCAAATAATTAAATGCATTCAATAGTTTCAATTTTCAAATCTATAAGGAAACAAGGTGTCGAGTATTTATGAAGAAATATGGAGAGCAACAATAAATGATTAACAGGGGGAAAAAGAAAGAAAGAGAGAGTTACTAAATGCATCTCGGAAGGGCTTAAAATAGAGGCCATTAGAGTGCTTAAAAATTTCTTTTTAAATATAATAAAGAGATTATGTTAGATTCTCCAAGGACACCTCTACTGAGTTGAATTTAGTTGATTAGTCATTTACTCCCTATTAATAAATTCCAAAAGTTGGAATCATCAGATGACAGATTCATGCAAGCCTGGGATAAGAATCTGAAAAAAGGTCCACAATCAACGTGATATCGCACACCAATTAAATCTTAATCTTTTTTTGTTGCTTATATCCCAAAGTTTCTCATAAATTGTGACCATCCTGGAGTAAACAAGAATTAAGGGCTGCTTTATTTTCATTTTGTTAGCTCCTTATAATGAGGATAAATGGGTGGCGGATATGTAAAGAGTCCCATGAATCATTTAGTTCTGACTGAGTAGTTTCAAATCAAGTAATAGGTAAGATTATAATGAAAAACTGAGAATCAAGTACTCATTTAATCTCAACTCAAATAGCAAAAGGATAACATTGTTAATTTGGTATGTGCATTGTGAGTGTGCAGAAAAATTAGTATCTTTCACCAATTCGTCATGAGAAATGCTGTGAGTTATCATTAAACAGACTCAAATAGCAAATGGCACAATAAATAATGCCATGTAAACTGCAGAAACCGTACATTTTTTGGCATGCTGCTAACAGTAAGCTCAAAATGAAACTAGCCTTACAACTTTACCTGTAATACAAGCATATCATCTTCACTTTCAATTTTGACAACCACCTTAACCTGCCCACACATCTCCCACCTGCATGGAGGCAAAGCTGGTAAACTCAGTATACTAATTACATATAAATAGCAATTGAATGCTTCGATAAATTAAATTGAGAATCATCAAATATACCTGCTTAATGATTTTGGTGCCCGGTTGACCAATTTCTTGTAGAGACCCAAAGTTGCATGACTATCAATTGTCAAAAAATTGATTGACTAGAAGTCAGAACAAGTAAACTATCTAGCAAAAATTACTGATAAGACAACTGCAATTTGTGTGTTCCACATCTCATTGGAAAGAGTTGAAAACCTTTGAGTCAGTTATCCTTTGGCTTAACTCTATCACCATCAAACGGAAGTTTCCATCACTTTGTTATACCATCATGCAGTCTTTGTATAAGTCCTTAAGTCTTTATTAAGGCAGCCCTGGAATAAGCGAGCAAGGTGGTCGCCTAGGGCTTTAAGTCGGAAAGTGCCAAAAATTTGACATTTGAGCTTGTGGGAACATATATCCAAACAATAGAATAAAAATAATATATAATGCAGAATGTTCTTTAGTCTAACAATTAAGCTTTACATTTTAGTTTCTACCCTTACTATAGGTCAAAGGTTCAAATCCTCCTACCAACACAGTTAATTCATTTATTTTTTTTAAAGTACCAATCTAAACTTTTAGTGTTTTCATTTAATAATAGATACTAATTCTATTTGAATTTTTTAAATTTTACTAACTTTCAAATAATAAAGACTAATTTCGTACTGTAATTTATAAGAAAAGAAACTCTTAAGTGCTTTAGTTATCAAATTTCCGAATATGTGCTTTTGAAAGGATAAAATGTAATCAGAAGTCTTGCAAATATGACCAACATTAAAACTTATGAAATGAAAATGTCTTTAAATATTGGGTAGACATCAAAATTTTCATGGGTTTATTTTAAATATTGTGGGCCAATTTCAAATGAACTAGCCAACTTAAACATTTCAAACTCCAAATCCATTTAAAACCATTTGAAAGGCCCGACCTACGTCAAAAGCCCATCCTACATTTTATAAACAACGAATTAAACAGCAGGGTTTGCTTATAAATAGGACATGAAAAATTCATAAGTCACAGGTGTACAAAAACCATAAAGATGGGGAGGCGCAAAAACTCTCCCAAAATCAAAGCAAAGCTGACGGAGCACAAAAATCTCTCAGCTGGAGAGAGAAGAAATTCTCCAAATCAAGTCCAAACCAATTCCTAAAGTTGAAGTCTTCTCCAAATTGAAGCAAGTTCGAAACAAACGTTGAATATTGAAGACTTTCCCAAAGCAAGTCAAGCTCAAATCAAATCAACCCTGAAGATCGAAAGTATTCTACAAATCCATGAAAGTTCAAATCCAAATCTAAAAATCCAACCCTTTGAAGATCCAAGAAGCTCGAGTCTTCATCAAATCAAATTCAAATGTAGAAGTTCAAGAATTCAAGCGATGTAACCCCTGCCTTTGTTACTCATGTTCTAAATCAGAGGACTTTACAAGAGGGTTGTTCACTTTTTGTAATCTTTCTCAAATTCAAGTTTGCAATAATTTCCTGTATTTATTAATACATGAAAATTTGTCGTTCAAATTGTATAAAATGTTTATCTATTTTGCCATTTTTTTAACATGAAAGTTTAAACTACTAAAAGCACACTTAGTGTAAAGTTTTTGAAACGGCCTCATTTAAATTATAGCCTAGGGCCCTGAAATCTCGGGGCTGGTACTGGTCTTTATCGGTCAATTTCAGTTTATTTCTTATGTTGGACTTCTCCTTTGTTGTTTTCTCTAAGTATGGGTGTTTGCATACTCCTAAAAATGCATTTTTATGTGAAATAAGGGAGAATAAGAGGAGTTGAATGGTGGAGATTTGTAGTAGAGTGGGTCATGTGAGATATGTGGATGTGATTGGTTTGACTAAATTCAAATTTGAAAAAGTATGAGAAAGTAGGAGAATGTAAGAGTTTGCACCAATCCTTATTTAACCACTTGACACACATTACATATTTTTGCTAATACTTCTGTCCAATGTCAAACATACATTGAGGAAATTGGGAGAAAATAGAATCATACACGATATAACTAGCATTTATGCAGATTGAGAGAAAAAGTCCTATAAGTAGAAAAATCCACTTGTGGTAGGAAATGACAACATTGAAACCTCTATCGATTTTTTTTTTTTTTGGTTGGGGGGGTGGGGGTGGGGTAGTAATCAATATCAGCCAAAATTATCAGCTAAATAGGTATTTTTACAAGGTGCCAGCCATTAGTTACCTGCATTGTGCGGCAATCTTCCCCTTCCCCATCTTTAAGTCATTCCGCACAACCAATACCTATTTAAAATTATCAAAAGCAATAAAGATACGTTATGCTCGCAATGGTGAACTGAAAGCCTATTGGCCACATCTCATATACACAGTTAATCTCATATACACAGTTAAAGGGGAAAGACAGCGTACCATTTTGAAATCTTCAAAAATGTCAGCTAATTTCTCAATCTCCAGCGCTTGTTTACCGCTTTTCTTCGATTTACCATCAACAAGTACTGCCGATTCCTTAGATAGTCGGGGCGAAAGAAAAATTCGGGCAGAATGGCCTGCTCCCATGAGGTATCCGAGAGCTAGGCAACCTGCCCCAAGTAAAAAAGCACTGAACCAAGTCATGTCTATCATATCAAACCACGAATAATCACCCTGCACTGCGCTCGGATCCCCAACCCACTCAGGTAAGAATTTTACCGAATTGAAAACCCAGAAATCAGACAGAGTTTAACACACTGGAAAAGCAAAGAGACAGCGGGAGTAATTAGCCGATGCAGAAACTGCATAAGCAGAGCAATCGGTCGGAGAAAATGGACCAATCAACGTCGGCGTTAGTACGACGATGTTCGGTATTCAGTGAGGCGAATAATCGGGACTTTCAGTTTCCAAACTCTGCACTAGACTCTCTCCTAGAGAAGAAGTCGAGGAGAAAGACGGGGGAAATGATGGGGCATTAACTATAAGAGCAAAATAGAAATGGTGTTTATGGAAAAATAAATGGTGAATATTTGCAAAAATAATATAAAACCATACATATATATATATATATGACACCATATATGTGGTGTGCATCAATACTAATCACATGATTATAGTTTTCTATAAGGTGTGTTTTGATACATGCTATATAGTCATATGACATTATATAATACCATAAAATATAGTGTTAAATCAGAACTCGAATATTATGCGATGCATGTGAATGTAAAATTTTAAGTGGACAAAAGAATATACAAAAAAGTTGACAAAAGTTAAACTTGTCGTAAGTGATTGGTGTTGATGTAAAGTTATGTGATGTGTTGAAAAACAATATTGTGTCATGTGTTAATTTTGTTAGAATTTTTGTATATGCTTTTATTCAAATAGCACAACTCGTCATGTAATGTAATATATAAATGCAATTTTGCTAGTAGGTTTCCCTTTAAGTAAAGTATTACTCATAGGGAATTTTGTATGGGTAATTTAATATAGAGCGAAATTATCACTAAACCAAAATACCCCTAGACATTGACAAAACAATTCAAATCCAAGGTATTCAGTATATGGGTGTTTCGAACCAAACACTTCTAAGCATTCAAATTTAGGGTTGGGTTAATTTCACATATCATCCCCAACCATTGGGGTTAGTATCAACTAGATCCTAAATCTTTTTTTCCAACTTGTTAAGTCCTCAATCTTTCATTAACTCACACATATAGTCTCTTTTAACGGTTTCTGTCAATTTCACTATTAATTCTACCAAAGGCTGTCGAAAATAGCTGCCATTTCTGATAACCAAACAACTTCAAAAAATGACAGCAACTAGAGCAAAAAATGGGGGAGTCTCCCCCTGTGTTCTGGCAGCAGGGGGGTAGGTGGGGAATCCCCTCCCCCATTTTTCATTTTTTTATAAAAAAATTAAAATATTTTTTATATTTTTAAATTTTTTTGCTTCTTAATTTAAAATGCTAAAGGGTATAGTGGTAATTGATTAGATAAGTTAATGGTAAAATTGACAGAAACTGTTAAAAAAGACTATATGTGTGACTTAATGAAAAGTTGTGGACCCAACAGATTGAAAAAAAAAAAAAAAAGTTAGGAACCCAACTGAAGTTAGTAACTCAGCTGATACTAACCCTAAAAATTGGGAACGATATGTGAAATTAAGCCTTTCGGGTTCAATCAGGACTTTCGAAATCTGGGGGTATGGGAACAAGGGAAATCGAACTGCAGAAATTCGAGCGGATTGTTGAAGAACGGATGAAGACTAGTCCCCATAATCCACCGTTGTGACCATGGAATATTTTAAAGCTGTAGCTCTATTTTGAACCGCACGCCTCCGCTTTAACGACGATAACGAGCTTGATTCCCGGCTAGTGTCCGGCGATGGTGATGATGAAGCACCTGACTCTCCTTTTGAAGGAGGTAAATGTCATGATATACCAAAAGGGAGGAAAGGGGTGGGAAACACCAACAGATTTAACAATAATTCAAACTCGGGCAGCTGCGACGTCGTTTCGGCATAAGAGAAGAATTGAGGATTACGTTTTCTTAATGAATAAATGCGACTCTTAAGTTAGTATAAATACCAGATTTTGCAATTTTGTTTTTTATCTTTTTTGAATATTCTCAGTGCTCTCTCTCTTTCTTCCTAACTGAATTTCTTCTGCTCCTCATCTCCATTTCTGTAATTCCTTCTCATATATTGGGTGTTTCCCCATTCTGTAATTACCTTTAGTAGTTTTAATGAAATACTCAGCTGTGTGTGATATATCCAACTGAGTTTGGATGCTGTGTTGATTTAATTTCTCAAGTTGAGTGTGTGTGGAGTTGCGTACTGTTACATTGGTATCAGAACGGGACGTGAAGCTGGGGAGAGTCATGA
>CAVNYN010247381.1:0-14661 GCA_963692815.1 Nyctanthes arbor-tristis
AAAAAAAAAAAAAAAAAAAAAAAAAAAAGGATAACAAATGACCAAATGCATCACCAAATATGCAAATGCCAGAATCAAACACGACCAGAGACAAAAGTATATAAAAAATTGCATCAAGCCAGCTCTTTTTTCACAAGAGCACACGAGATGTAATAATTTGTCAGTTTCTTCCCTCTCATGCATATGTAATATGGCAACACTAATACATGTGGGTGCATGTTTTGTACGGAGTACAGGAGAGCATAAAGAACATGATTTTAGCTTCTCCTTCTTTGATCTAATAGAGTCCACTTTCAGTCTATTACTCAATTAGTCAATCAACATTCCAGATATCACAGCAAAAGCATGATATTTACAATAGACATTGTTAGATACTGTTTAAACAAAAACTGAGAAGTGAATTAGATAGAAAATTTAAGTGTATGAAGGTGTCCTGGAAAATACTTGGGTTCATAAAACCATAAAAAAGCTTGATACGAAAGCTGGCAATTGACCAACTGCTTTATATTCATTGAGCCGCTCAATTGCTAGGTTTTAAAGAGGCAATTGCCCGGTATAAAATCTAACCATTGGGTCTGAATTTCTAGTGATGTCTTGTAACAGTTGACACTTTTTGGCTTGATTTTGGCACCCAATCATGGATCAAACATGACTTGGTATAAAATGTTTTTCATCCTATGACGTAGTGGATCAAACATATCAAACCTGACATGCTGTTAATACTGTCCTCTGACGGTATTAACCACATTCTAAATCCAATCACAAAAAAAAAAAAAAAAAAAAAAAATTCAAAAATAAAACTCAAATCATCAAAGTATTTTCCTAGTCTCATTCAAATTCTTCTTGCTTGTGATTGAACTTAGGCTTGTCACATCCTATAAACTATTTGCCATTATAGCCTTCAAGCACTTGATCGCTGTGGCAGTGAATATAGTTCAAGCACAAAAATATTCATCATATTTTATTGATGATCTTGTTTTGCTTTCTTCTTTTACATTTCCTCAATTTTGTTCATTTTTTCAAAGGGCGTGCTTGATCATCTCTATTCAGATGTGTCATAGACGGTAGGGATCGCTTCAGAAGTAAAAAAAGCTAGATGCATATTGGACTACTAGCAGGTCATAAATTGTCTTACAAGAATGGGATGCACACTAACAAGAGCCCCGACTCCCCCTGCAATAACCTGACAGCATCAATCAAGGAAAGATCAGACACCACAGTTCAAAACCATTTGTTGTATCATAATACATAATATTGCAGTAAATGTAAGTTCAACACATCCATAGTACGCACATTTTGAGAATTTGAATACAAATAAGCAGTCCCGGCCTGGATGTTGTGATATTGAGGGACATATCCAATTGGCTGTGTCCTGCTTATGACTTGGCCAACAACCTACACATAGGGAAAGTTATACAACTAAAAATATTAATTACATTGAATATTTCAGAAAGGTTGGCTTTTAGCACCACTCTTGTTCTCTTATCTGAATTTCTTATTTAGCGATCTGGCCTTGTTAAATGGTAACTAATCTGACACAAAAATACAGTATTTGAAGTCCAATAAAGATTCCCTACAGACAGCAGTGAAAGTAACGAATAACCTAAAACAAGTATGTCAATGACCAGTGAATTGAATAGAGAGGAACGGGATGCGAAAACATAAAAAGGATACATGAAGGTTTTGCAAAGGCAAACAACAATCAATTTGATGCATAATTTTTTCATGGAAAAGAGAAATAAACCCTGTTCCAAATTTTGAGAAACCATAATTCATAGTTTAACAAGCAATGCTTGCAGGTTGGTTATATGGTGCATCACTGCCACCATTTCCCATGATGACATGACATCATTGTGAGAGACAAACTTCATAAACAGGGAAAAATAGGGGAAAGATGTCAACCTCGTTTTCTGCAGTAGCAATTGGCACCATGGCATAGACATCTGGCACGTAAGTAACACTTGCTTCCGTTTCCACTGCAGGAATCACTGATCTATGGTGCAACAGTGAAGGAGAAAAAACTTTTGCTCCAGGGTTGAGCTTGAATTCCTAAGAAAGATAATAATCTGAGTAAGTCTTTAACTGCTAATTTATAACAATGGATTGACTTTTATGTTTAACTCTACTCATTATTTTGTATGTTCACAAACTTGACAACAAATAATAAAAAATGATCCTAAAACAATATAAGTTCGACAAATAATAAAAACGCTATTAAAAAGAGCAACCGAACTTACTATCCAATATGACAAACACTAAATCTTTACAAAAGAGGGGTAAGGTAGTTAAGGTTTCAGATAATCTTGAAAACATATAAACAGGGAACCTTTTCGCTAGAATGTAAGCCACCTCAAATTTCACCTTACCTTAGCAGTTCTATGTAACTTGGAACTATTTGGAGGATCATGTTGAGTTGACGGTGAGGAAGAAATGGATTTTGATTCTGAAGAAACAACCACGGTGGGTATGGCAGCCACAGAAACACTAGATGGAAGAGCATCTAGACTTGTGGTCTCTTCTGAAGTCAGCCACTTCTGCTTCTGATTATCCATTTTGACCACAGAGGTAACCTGACTACCAAATGATACTTCTTTTAGTGTGTTTTGCACATCCACTTCTCCTAACAGACTCTCCGCAGCAGTTGATTGAGATTGACAAGCATCCACTATAAGAAAAAATAAATATTATTATATGAAGCAAGAAGAGAACCAATCAGCTTTGGATAGTGAAAGGAATAGATAGATCAGAGAAAGGATGACATTCATAGCATGACCCAGGAAGAAGTTTCTCAGCGCCACACACGCCATCCAGTAAGGTAGCTAACTAACAACAAGCTACATTCATGCCATCTAGCAGAATGCTTTATTCAAAATCACCTGAAAACTACCAAGCTCAGTGTATTCCACTCGTGCTGCAAGTTAGCATACCACATCCTAGTTAATATCTAATAAATGCTCTTTTACTATATCTGATAAAATGGTAGTTACTATAAATTGGTGATGTTTGTTGGGGGGTCAATTCATCGTTCTTATTAATCATGTTTCTTATCAACCGTGACAAAATTGGAAGTCCTCTCCATTTACCATACAAGTCACGTAAAGCTTTCATTCATTACTGACCAAGGAATGATAGAGTACGTGGCAAGTAGTAGGATTTACAGGATGTGATGCCTTGTTGGTTTTACAATATTCTGCACTCATATTTACCAACCAACCTATTCAATCCATAATCCATTCCTTAGCACACAAAGATAATGATGAAGATATTATTAAATATAGAAAGATATATATATATATATATATATTTAGAGATTTAGGTGAGATATAATTTCAATATTTAGTGATTCTAAAAACTTTATTATTTTATTTGTTTCTTGGTCATCAAGTCACTTAGGATCTATTCAAAGTTATAGATAGAAGTCATTGTAATTCGGTTGAGTTTAATAAAAATTAATGAATCTCAAGAATTTCTTCAATTGTAAACCTAAAAGATTTATCCGTCCGCAATCTTCATTTATAATCCCGTATTAGTCTTCTATTACCCTTCCGCATGCATCAATTGGTATCAGAGTACAGTCTACACTCCTCAAGATGGATCAGGGAGGATCGATTAGACGTCCTGGTGTCAAAATAGATAATGGGGACAAAACCTGCCAACAGTAGGAAGCTTTGGCACAAAAGATAGCCAGACTGGCTAACCTTTTTGGCGTTGGGCTTGAGGCATGAGGTGGTGGTTGTGATGTGTGCATTATGCCTAGGCAAGACTGTCACAATGGTGGGATTAATCACGAGTGTAATTGTGGACAGGGTTCTCGATGAAGAATAAGGAGATTTAGAGTTTACAGACGACCAATGGGGTACCATTGGTTTTGGGATTGGCGAGCAACCATAGATCGGAAGAGCAAAGGCGATTCAGATTTTTGTACGGATGTTGAGATAGAATCCGACACATCTTTTAGCTCCAGTTAATCCTAGAGTTAATATAGGCAAGGAGTACCATAGCCTGCCTATTTTCAACACCAATGTCCGGGAAAATTTGAAGAATTTTCTGATTTTGAGGAAAAACAAGAGAAGGAGAGGAAAATTGAAGTGATAATGAGTGATAAGAATTTCAAGGAAGGACTTAGTGAGGCTATAGACAAGGCACGTATTAGTCTACGCGATGATCCTAAGGTAGATCTTGTCAAAAGAGTTTGGTTGGGAAAAGGAGCTCAAGCAGAAAATTTTGTGCTTTGGTCCTGAAACCATGGTCCATACATGGTGGTAGATCTAAGGGAGTCCAATTGTTCAATGAAATTAAAGATTATTCTATTGTTGGTTTCCAATGGAAGGACGGTCTTTTGGAAAAAGAAAATTTAACAAGATATCATAGGAATGTGGATAATGAACATATAGAGCGCACTGGCATTGATGAAAGATGGTGTAAGATTCAGAGGAGAATGATGAAGATATTATTAAATATAGAAAGACATATATATGTACACACACACATACATAGGCACACATAGTGTAATGCTCGTGAGATGCACAGTCAATAAATTTTGTCAAGATTTCCTAAGGCATCGATAGTACTATATGATTTGTGTGCAATCTATGCAAATATATATTGAAAAATAGTAGGGAAATCTTTCACAATAATGTCATAAAAGTAAATTCCAAAACAATAACAATGTCATAAAGTAGAATTTATATTCACACCACAAACTTATTTTACTCAATGAATACTTATTGTTTACATTAAAAATTTTTGTCTAAAAATTCCCTTTGTTATGTATAAGACATAAACTTATTCTTGTACATTAAGATGTCTAATTTAACTATGGTATTCTAGTGACATAACTAATGTCAATTTTCATTTGATTTTACAAAATTATGTGAACCAATCCCAGACACTTATGTTACGTATTCTAGTATTTGCAGCTAATTCTAAATTTCATATAAAGTGAACTCCATTTATTTCTTACTCAGATCTTTTCTTTTGATAGATTTATAAAAATAAGTTAATTAACACTTCTTTTTTATATTACGATAGGATTTCTAACATGCATGGTATTTGAATGTCACAATAATCACCAATTTTCGTTCCCACAATTTATTTTATTTTATTTTTAATATCATTTCAACAATTTATTGAAAAAGGGAAATGAAACTTCGTCAAGTTCTAGTATTTATTTGTTAATTCTAATATCCATTGGAAATTGATAAAGTGTGCAGAGGAAGACTTCCAATTTTAATTCTAATAATAATAATTCAAGAAAGACAAATCTAAAAATAATGAAGAGGACTGAGGAAGACTTCAAATTTATTTAAAAGAAATTATTGTTAGCGGGACCCAAAAGAAGGACAAATCTAAAGATAATGAAGAGTGCTGAGGAAGACTTCTAATTTACTAAAAACAAACATTGTCAGGGGACCCATCATTTATTTGTACCGCAAAGTTTATACGAAATTTTGGGTGGGAATTTTTTGCTCAACTCTTGAGCTTTATATGATAGAAAAAAAAAAAAAAATATATATATATATATATATATAGTTAGAAGTCATTGTAATTCGGCTGAGTTTTAATTAAATTAAAGAATTTTAAGAGTTCCTTCAATTGTGAACCTAAATGATCTATTCGTGCGGTAATCTTCATTTATATCCTGTGTTAGTTTTCTATTACGCTTCCGCCTGCATAAGATAACCTTTTAGATGCACTGCAAGCCAAGAATGCCTTTCTTACCATCAGGTATTTTGTGAAGATTTTTAGGAGGTAAAAACAAATAAGCAAAGTAGATATCTTAGAGACCTCTCACAAATATTATTTTTTAGTTCTAAGAGGCATCCATCGCTGCCCTACAAGACCCATTTCCTACCAGATCCAAAATACAATATTTATTTCAGACTATTGCAACTAATAAGTAGTATCAAAGAAACTCACAGGTTATACTCGAAACTCCAATTTTACAGGTCTGCAAATAAAGAGCCATACATTATGCCAAATTGCCAATTAACAAAAAATTTAGAAAAATTAAAACCTTTTCTAAATCAGAGGATTTGTATCAACTTACTGTTATCTCATCTTGAGACTCAGGGTTTTCCTTGTGATTGCTGTGTCTTCCCCCTGAGAAATCACCAATCTGTCTGTCAATGATAAATGGAAGGAATATTTGGTCAAGGTGCTTAATTTGGAAATGACTGAACTCAAAAGTATTTTGAAAACAAAAAAATGCATGTTGATAGTATACAAATGTACATGGACAGGACAAAAAGTTAGGATTCTAGAAAATATAAACAATGTCATGGACAAAGAAGAAAAATGAGTACGATTCTGGAAATAAAAGAACAATCTAATCCTAAAATAGGTTAGTGTGTCAAGTATAAGATAAACATAAAAGAGTGACCACCATGATGCCATCTTAACAGATAGACAAAAGCATGATCACTCGTGCATTTTGCAATACAAAACATAATGCATTCACCATGACACTTGTGGAATTAAGGGTTGAATACACAGTTTAATGCTGAGATAGTCAGAACTGAGAAACCGCAGCAGATTAACGCCCTGATATCCATTCAACAATGCAGAAAGACCTGAAGTTATGTACATTACGAATAGAAGTTGTTGGGGGGGGGGACATATAGTTGGGAAAAAAAGGGAGAATCAATATACAAAAACTTCTACCTTCTTTCAGTAGAAAGAATATGCCCATTTGCTCTCTGCATCAACAGAAATAGAGGAAAAGGAAAAATCTTAATAAGCCCCTCCACGGGTTTCCTAATTTATCATGGGAAAGAAGTAGAAAATGCATAATAATGAATAAGCATGTTTGCATAAATAGCAGATGCCTTCCAATTCTGTTCTGTAAATATATAGGAATTATTCTTCCAGTGGATCATAAACCATTCTTCATTTTGAAGTTCACCTTTCCAATATCAGCTCTCTCTGATCTCATATTTTCTTCTCCTATGCATCTGTCTGAGTGATTCTCAACATAAAATGCTAAATCATTATCTGAGTCGCCTGAGAACCTGCATTTAAATAGGAGGTACAATATGTTCTCTACTAGTTATGGCAACAAAAATTACACTGCATTTAGAAATCTAATGTCTCAGGCAACAAGCTTATTGCTCCATCAAGATGCCATACTGAAGCCTTTTACGTCAGCCTATCAATCAATACCAAGTGGCATAATGATGATGAATTTTAGGCAATTGCTTGCAGTAAGGATTAAGATACTAGACAGTGTTGTCGATGAGGTACCTTGTCTCACTTATGAGCTTTATATCTCTGTTGTGCTCATTAGCATTTGCCTCCCTCTCTGGAGAACATCCATTAATGCCCACGATGGCCTCCAAACCATCGCCTTTCGCATGTCCAGAAACTTCATCTGAAGGAACAGGAACTCCCTAAAAACAGGCCAAACTTTTGTAAGATATTTTGATGTCACATTTTAATCTATCAGGAAGCAAATATTAGATTGAAACCAGTAAGGGGACATGCCTTGGCAACAACTTGGACAAGATCTTCTGACTGAACTATAAGTGTTTCTATTATACTTTCAGGTCCAATATTTGCAGTTCGGCTTCCCTTTTTAATCATCCTAGCATTCTTCAGCACAATAGCTGGACAAGATATGTACAACTCAATAAAGAACTATCAAAGTGATAACTCTAGTCATCATCGCTGTGCCTCGCAGTTGAGAAGTACTATAAATTTGAAGGCTGCTAACATTTCCACTCTCTTTAAAGCATTTAAAGGGTAGAATATGATACATTGGACAGAAACCAAAACTCAGTCTTGACCTTTTTATTTGATCAGCCAAAAGGGGATGAGTGATGACATTGTAGCAAAAGATCAAATCGGACAGCAGAATCGAAAAAGTAAAAAATTCTTAAACAGCAAAATCCTCCGTGGTTTCTGATTAAACCCAAAAAAACAGAGAAGTTTGAGAGAACAAACAAAACCCAGAAGCAATTTTTGAGAATTTCAACCGGCCACCATAAGGGAAAAAGGGACATCGAAAAAACGTTATACCATAACCGTTATCGACAAGCGCGGTGTAAAAGATTCCCGAATAAATAGAGCCATCTTTTGCATGAACATCCACCGGAAGTTCAACGATCCACATAGTTGTAAATAGCAAAGCATCGCTCACTGTAAGTGAAGCCACCATTGAGCCGTTCTCTTCCTCCCTCAGCCCCCCATCTCTGCAACCCATTTCTCCCTATGCGAAGTTATTCCCACAGTACACGTACAGGATCGGGTTTTGAATTATTGGAAAAGCTTGGGAATACTCTTTTACTTCGTTAGCTACTTTCGGAGATGATGACGGTGGTCATGGAAGGAACCACACCAATTTCCTTGGCACGGAAAATGAGATGACAACCATTAAATCCGCCAGTTCATAGTTCGGTTAAATTACATGAAACGTCCCAACTTTTAGGCTCGTTTGCACTGTCATCCAATCTTTCAATCTTGACAAAAAGGAACCGATTTCATGCAAAATCACACATTCTATTAGTTTGACTCCTATTTAACATTTAGTTTCACTATTTTATCAGATAATTGAACGTTAATTCTAAATATTTAACCAAAAAATAATGTTTTGTTCTTATTTTGTAATTGTATTGCAAGTGCTAGTGTAAAAATTGCCGCCAAATTTTTAAATTCATCCAATTTTTAGGGTAAGGATATGTCGATATTTTTTAAAATTTTTAAATAAATAAATATTGATCAAATCAGTATTCAAACAATGAAAATAAATATTGACTTATTGATTAACAGTTAAACTAATAGAATGTGTAATTTGAATGGACGATGCTTGTTTTGAGTTTTGAAATATTTGGGTCTTGCTGGTCTAAATTGAAAACTTGAGGATCAAAGCATAAATGGATTCAAAGGTTATTTACAAATGTGGAACGAATTGGTCAAGGATCTAAAAAATAGAAATTATAGAATGGACAAATCGTATCAAATTGTAAATTGTAAGATTTTATTAAAAGTCAATTTAACATTACTAAAAACGAATTTTTTTTCTTTCTTTTTTTTTTTTTTTTTTTTTTAAACTCATATGTGTGGTTAGGACTCTTTATAGCCTCTTTAGGGAATACAAGAAAAAGGACTTCAAATATTAAAGTGTTTACACTTTACACAACTAGTGTCCTAGGGAATATAAGAAAAAGAAAAAGCAGGTCAAGTTCAAGACATATCAACCCCGTGTCCAACCTACCAAAATTCGGGGTGGCTTGGACCTGGGTCATGTTGCGAGTGGTTCGGAGTAGGATCTTGCCCTGTTTAATATGCCATTTAATTTTTTTATTATTTTTTTTGTTGCTTTTTTAATTTACTTTTTTTCAAAATTTACAAAAGTTGTTAATTTAAACATGGCAATTGCTCCACTCAACTTGCAACCCATGTGGTCAAATATTTCAACCTCGTTCTTGGCGAGCCAGTCGAGTTTTTGAGCAGTTCATTTGTTTTTGTCATATATATCTAGTAGTACTAGACATTGGTACAATCTAATGAATGAATTGATACTTGTCTCCCAATGCCCTAAACCCAGAGTCAAATACAATTCCATTAGAGCATCTTCAATCACAATGGGACCATCTACACTAAAATGGTCTAAATTTCATACCATTTTTAGTACTGTCTCCAACCTAATGTACCAAAATTTACAACAAATTTAATTTCTATTATTTTAGTATTCATTTTTCATTTAATTTTAATTGTAATTCATTATTTTATTAAAATTTTCCAATTAATGCAAATTGTAAAATACTTTAAGAGACAATTTCTAAAATGGCAAAAAATAAAAACCGAAACTCAAAAATATCAGCAATAATTGGGCTAAATTAGTGCATATACTTAGCCAAAAGAAATTTTCAATCCACGATGGGTAATAACCGGCAGTTCTCAAAGTTTATCTATGTTTCTCTACAGATAGTCGTTGGAATTCTATACAGTTTGGTAAAAAAATATGTCTATATAATTTATCTGTATATCCTGACATTTCATTGTGATAATTCTCGACAATTATCTACATATCTATATAATTAAACTGTAGATCTTGACAGTTAGATCTCAACAAGTAGATACTGTAAATCTAGACAATTTCATTTATCGACAATTGAGACACCGCCATCTGCGCGTGTAGGCCACGGGTCGGCGAATTTCGGTCGCGTATTAGTGCGGTTGGCCTCATCTCGGCATTCTGAGCAACTTTCCTTTCTGCAATGACGTCGAAGTCCTGCCCAATCATTACATATCTAACGATGAATTTGTAATGCAAGTCTTAATTTGGAGTTTCTTCAATGATAAAATTCTGCAATCGTGCGCAATTTGGACATTGTTTAGTAGATGTCAAGGAAGATTTTGATGAGTTTCAATTACCTAGATTGGTGTCAGGATGAAGAGATTAAAGACATGGGGCGTTTAAAATTAATATTAGAATTTTTTCTTGGGATCAATTGCTTGCATATGTTTAAAAAGTAGACATTTTTAAACTTGACATACTAGAAGTGATCAATTTTTGTAATTTCTTCTTATTTAAAAAAAATACTAAATCAATGCTTTAGGGGCAAATTTGTCCAAAAAAAGGAAAAATGACATATTTGCACATGTTTTAAAAGTTGTCTAATTTTGCATATGACATTTTCAAAAGAGACATTTTTTGCAATTTCCTCATACTTTAACTATATATATTGACTCCTTACCATATATGATTGTAAATTAAATAGTGCATTTAACTAAGCATTAAAAGAGATACTGCATAACACGTCATTCCAAATGGTAGGGCTTGAAATTGAAAAACAAATTCGACAACATTGAGAAAAATATATGTAAACAAAACAGACAAATCTAGCTTTCAGTGTTAGTATATGACACGTCTCACCCCTAATATCTCTAATATACTTGAAATGCTATGTGTGATGATGATGGATTTCAACTAGAAGTTAGAATTTACTGTTAAGGCATTGTGAACATGCTAGTTATTCTAGAAAAATTTTGGAAATATCTCCCCTAATTTAATAATAAAATCAACTTGTATAAATGCCCAACATTAAACTCATTAACACCTCACAACATAAGAGTTGCCGTCATTACAATTTGCAATACTTCATTTATGAAGAAATATACTAAACCAAGTATGATTCACTCGGAATACTCAATGTATACTAGTAAGCTTAACCGTATTAAGTCTACAAATAATAGTAATAACAAATTCAATAACAAATTTGTTTCAATAATATGTTAGATGGTGTTTTGAATTCTTGAAATAGCAAGCTCGGTTATAATGAGTTACCCAAATTCTAATTACTACCTAGTAAAAAAATTAATTTAAAAAACATGTGAGCTAACAAAGCCCTGATTTTGTTCACCCACCCACTGCAAGCGGGGTTACACCGCCCACTTCTAACGTGGTGCACACATGATCGGACGTGGCAAATACATTGCGTGTGTGTCGGCTACATGTATGTCACGTCAGAAGTGAGCAGTGTAACTCCGCCCACAATTGATGGGTGAATCGGACCCTAACAAGCCCATTGAGTGGAATTTTCGTAAATAAACATGCTTTAAAGAGTCAAAATATGACTTTTTAAAATCTCGTATAAAATGTACAAACCAGTTCTAGATTTTCATAAATTTAAATATAAAACCAACATGAATATCATCTTCAAGTTGAATCTATCTCAGAATAAAACATTTATAGAATCATTATAATCCTAGAGAATATTAAGAAAATTATTTCATTCCAAGAATCATTATAAAATCCACTCAAAGAGCATCCATAATCCAACGTCATCATGTAACCATAGTCATATTATCTCATATGCGCATAGCACGTCATCATGTAACCATAGTCGTATTGTCTCATAGGCGCGTAGACACCGGCTTAGACTATAAGTACCATATGACAGCTTCGGCCAAGGCGATGCAATAACCAGCTTGAGCCATAGCTAGCACAATTGACCCCTTCACCTAGGTAGCATATTATATCAACAGCTTGAACCAAGGCACCTTTACCCGTCGGCAGCATAAATATCAACACAGGATATAGATTTTGGGGGTTTTATTACATCCATAAATCACATTTTCAAATCAAACATTTCTCCACAATTCATGAGGCATCATTTCATATAAAAATTTATACAAACTTTTCTAAAGAAAGTGTCAACTTTTGTGAAATTTCATAGAAATAGATGGTCATCATAAACATTACAAATTCATGTGAAATCAAAGCATAATAAAATTTCATTTAAAAAGTAATAAGAGAAGAATTCCACTCACTAGCTAAGTAGCAATGTAGTTCTTTTCGTATTTCATTTCTTTTTAATCTTTATCATTTCCTATGACATCTCACGAATATATTAATTACACTTAATGCTTTCATAATAAGGAGTTCTTCTACTCTATCTACTTTCCTATATCTAAACGTTTCAAAATTAATCTAATTCTTTTACTATTCATTTTGTTCACTGAGCAATGTTCATTTCTAGTTTAAGTAATCATCTTTATCACTATATACTAAATTAGAAACCTCAATAATTGCTACAGATTATACTATCATGATGACCCACTAGTTCTTCAATGCCACACTTAACTAAACTCTTCTTTCAAACATATACACTACTTATGGAATCAAGACTTCGTTCAGCTTTTCAAACAAGGATTGTTAAGTTTTCCTGTTGGGCAATACACATTTAAAATCATTTTAGAATCAAGAATGGTGTTGTAGGTTTATGAAATTCTCCTAGAATATAGAAAACTCATATACGAAATTGAGCTTAAGAAAACTACGCTGGGGATACCAAAATACTTTTCCACTTTCCAAGAATCTGTTCTCAAGTGTATTCTGTTCATTTTCACAAAACATGTCATAAAAACTCCTACTGGTCTCGGAACAGTGTCATTCGAATTCTAGATGATAGACAACGCATAGAAGATCAATTTCCAACCTGTATCTTTATAAAATTATACTATCAATTATGACGTTCTTAAGTTGATGGGTAGATGCTGTTTAACACTGACAATCTCATAGCAAGAGGAACAACAACATACATAATAATTCTACCTTTAAGTCTTTTATTAAATTCATACATATATGTTTGGCTTTCTAGAATTCAATATTAACCTCTTATGTGCAACGACCCAGAAATATTTGTAACAACGACCAATTTTATTGGATCCCTTTATCGGATCTATTATGTTTTTATCTAATTTGCACATATTACTTATTCGGTGATTAGTGCATGTGACGACCCAAAGTTTAAAAACCCAGGACGCTATCTGATCTTAAATATTAACTTAAAATGTGGAACTTATAACAAAATAATTAATTACGGAAAATCTTGTTAATAAATAATAAAGAAGTCTATCAAAAATAGTTTAAAACTTATCACTCAGATAAATGAAATAACTTGAAATTTTAAAGAAACATTTCTGGTAAAATCTAATTTTAGTTTCTAACAGCCTTCATCCATCGTCCCGCTCGTGCTCCAAACCTTGAAAGCGTTAGTTTGAAAGAATGAGTATAAAATTATAGTCAGTAGACTTCGTGCATATTAATCAATTCACATTATAAATATAACATGTAAATATGCAAATAATTCTTTCTGTCTTTGGATGATCTTGTCTTGTCTTTGAGAACAAATGTTCTCGTTCTTATGCATTAAAGCAGATAATAAAGAGATCTTAAGCATATATACAGTCTTTCTTAAGCATATAATAATATGCAATCATTCTTGTAATCACAAATTTGCACATAATATTTACAACATAAATCAATTAATAATGCGCACACTTTAAAAAAACATTTTTATAAAATTTAGAGTCTACCTTATTTCACGAGTTGAGCTATCTTTGTGAGAAATCTACTAGTTTATTGATCTTCACGCCTCGTCTAGTCAAAAGAATTTAGATTATCTTAGTATTAAAGAAATAATTCTTTATGGAAATAAATATAAACTTAAGGACTAAATTGAAGTTCTGAAATAGTTTGAGACTGGGATCAAAAGGTGAATACTCAACTTTAAGGTAGAATATGTAAAAAAAAAAAAAAAAAAAAAAAAGAAAGTTTGAGTCTCTATTTAAATAAACTGAAAACCTTAAGACTTAAATAAGGGAACTCAGAACCTTGGGGGACTTAAGTTGCAAAAAGGACTTAATTAAAATACAAAATATTCCCAATTGTCTTCTTCCCAGGTTTACAAAGACGCAGATAAATAGAGAGTTCAAGAGGCTCGACGTTTCTGGCTGTTTGTGAGAAAATTTGACGGGAAATAGACACCGGCGAATGAAATTCCAGCCAAGAGTGGTGTCATGCGTATATATGTATATACATGTGTGATTTTCTGCCTTATATGAGGAAAGGCTGACGGAGATTGACGATGCGGGACTGTGAAAACTGAATTTGTTGAGCACGCGGATGCCGGCAACCCGAGTGAAAATGGCTGACGGTGGATGCATGTATTTCTATAAATTTAGGCTATGCAGTCGTGTAGTATTATACGTGTATGTATGCTATATATAACCTAAGCATAGATCGGAAGAGCGTCGTGTAGGCTTGAAGATGAACAGATGACGACCCGGTGGAAACCCATGGCAGTGACGGTGAAAAAAATTCCGGCATGCCTATGACAAGCTTCTACCGATAGTGACGCGGTGTGTGTTTGTATA
>CAVNYN010247387.1:0-32267 GCA_963692815.1 Nyctanthes arbor-tristis
CCCGCCCCCCCCCCCCAGATTTCTAAAACGGATGATCTATAGCCTAAAAGATCAATTCCCCTGTTGTAAACTGTAAGGGAGTTTCTCCACTGGTAGAAAATCTTATTACATGTACCATACACTGTACTAACTTTACTTCCAGTTTCCATATCCTAATATTTACTTCTTCTTCGTTAAGCACTTGCGTCACAGTAAGAGCATGTCTTTGCAAAACATGTTGGCTCTCTTGGAAGCTACATTTTTTTTTTTTTTGCCCCTGGGGGAGATAATGTAGAGAGAAGATTAGCAGCATGTATTTCTTTTGCTATTATTTCTTGAGACAGGATTTCCAGTTGAAGGATTATAAGTTACAACATTCACTTTGATTATTTTTACTTGAAAGAAATTCCCAGTTATAAGATTTATTTCTGAAAAGCTCCAACAAGAAATTGCCTAGGTGTTAAGAACTTGTTCTTAGTTCTACAAATAACAAAATGTGCTTCTTTTTCGTGACTCCTTAGTTTTGACAACGAGAAGGTCTGTACTCCTTGTTTTTCCGAAGGATTACTGCAGAAACTGAGTCACTTTCCAATGATCTCCATAATCCTAAAAACTTCAACCTACCTTCTATCAATGGAAAATAGCATAACACTAGCAGTCCTAATCGCCAACCAGGTAGTTTTCACTTTTCAGTTCATCTAATGCTTCTAAAAGTCACAACCAAATCAAATCGCCTCACCCATACCGCATGTTTGGCAAGGAAGGATTATATAGCACTGCACAAATATTCATTGGCTAAGCTCAAAAGTAGCTTTGTTGGAATTGGAAAGTTAAAACCTTGATCATACTGTCCAACTAGCATTGACAACACAATCTGTATAACAGGAACGAAATCAATAACAGACACATAGAAAGAACATTTTGAAGTTATATACCTTGAAAATCCAATTAAAACCAATGGAACCTTCAAGAATCCCAAACCCTTCATCCTCTTCTTCTTCATCGTCTTCGTAAAACTCATCAGACCACCAAGTCCTCTGCTTCGCAGTGTTCCTGTACCCAAACTCAGCCTCATCATCATACTCGTCCGTCACATATTCATTGCGAAATCTGGACCCTTGGTTGGGCCTAACAGTTCTCTTCCAATCCCAATTGGACGCGCCGCTCCGGCCACCGGCGAAGCAGCGCCAACTATCCATTTTATACTCATTCTTTGAGAATCCATGATGATAACATATGGTGAATGGGCGGAAAAACTGGAATAATTGAGTTGCCATTACAGGAATTTCGTGCGTATGAAAATTGAACGGCCCATCTTGAAGCTATCTGCTAATTGATGAAAGGTGTAAGAAGTTAAGGTGATTTTATTTCAAATATGAATAGTTTTGTTCAAAAATAAAAAAATAAAAAAAAAATTCCATTTCCCTTAATTTTTGATCAACTTTGAGCATCTCATTGTTCAAAGTCCAATGTGACAGAAACACAGCAAAAAATTAATGGATCTCATCACCATAGACACTTCACTTTAACTTTACATTAGAGATCCTTTAGTAGGATTTATGTCGTATTTTTACCATTTCTCTTTCTTTTTTTTTTTAATAGTTACCATGTGAAAAATAAATGTGGGTGGCTTGACAGAACCCGACAGCCAAATTGGTCCAATCGGATTAGGGGCTCGATAAAATTCAAAAACTACACGAACAGAAAAATTTGGCCCAAAATTTTAAAAAAAAATTGAAAATTTTCTGTTAAAACTGAAAAAAAAAAACTAAAACCAACTCATCTCAAACCAAAAGGGTGGGATCCAAAATAGGGCGGAATCAAAGTTTATCCATCCCATATTCAACCAATTTAAAAATCTTGACAAGTACAATATATTTGATTTACGGAACTATATTAGAATACCCTTTTTTTGGCAATAGGAACTACTTGAAACATTCCTAATAATATTGCATCACATTTACAATGTCGCATTTCATGCTTCCGTAAAATTTTTGTTTGGAGAAAGATAATAGATTGAGAAAGAAGAAGACGACATATTTTGAAGATGGACAAATAGGGTTACTAGTTAAAAACTAAAATGATACGAGAATAATAAATTAAGGACCTGAACAGCTATTTTACAAAATTATTAGAAACGGATAAACAGAAGTCGTTAAAATCCCGGCTGCCATTAGCATATAAATGTGTGCTTAAAACGTGACTCGAAACCGAAAAACAAATATTCTCCATTTCACCCACTTTTTTACACACTTGCCAGTGAAATAGTTAAATCAAATCTCCCTCTTCCGCCCTCCGCCACCACTCCGCCGCCGCCGTAACAAAAATTTGATGCAAAAACTCTCATCCTGCCTGAAAACCTTACATTTCAGATTGTTCTCATTCTCAAAACCCTTCGCTGGTAGTTTTCCCGAATTCAACTTGAATTCCTTCGTCCGATCGTACAAATCGCCGCCAATCAACGGTGATTTCGGTGAATTTCAAATGGCGAAGTCGGCAACCGGAAAGTTGCCGCAACCGATAGAGGAAGGTTTAGGGAGGAGGTTCTGGATCAAGTCCAGAAACGCGGGGACTCAGGCTCTCTACACTCCGTTTATGGTCTGTTTGGCTTCTGGAATTCTTGAACTCGATACTTTTCGCCATTACATTGCACAGGACGTTCACTTCCTCCGCGCCTTTACCAAAGCGTCAGTAACCTTCCTTAAACTTGATTTCCCGTTTTTCTTTGATTATTCTTATTTCTTTAATGGCGTAAATTAGCTGTTCGGTTTGATTGCTCAATCACATTTGCGTCATTATCTTGATTTTGTTTCCTTTCTAATTCCGTAACATAAATTAGTAGCTCTTTTTATTGCTTGATAGCATAGATCACTATTTCTATTCGATTACAGTACACTAATTTCCCTTTTTTTTTTGGTTTGCTGTTGTTCTGTTTCGTGATATTTAATATTTCTGTTATATTACAGACTTGCAGTCTCGGAGTCTGTTCGTTATCTTGATTTCCTTTCGTTTTTTTAGATATTCTATCTCATCATAACATATATTAGTAGTCTTGCTATATTTAAGTGCCGTTGTTGATGAAATTGATTGGTGATTTTGTTTGGTCAGAGACAGAAATAGATGTTATTGTATTTTCATGCAGCTTTTACGAATGTTGTTTTGGTGTCTGTTTTGTCGTTCAGCATGTGTCTCTGTGTGGGGTTTTACGTGTGCATATGTGCACTTGAAGTTTGTGATCTGTCTTGAGCAGGAGGATGAACGGGTGATAACGACAAAATAATGTGGTCACTCTTCGAAGGACTATTTATGCTATGCTGATTTATGATATGTTCACCCGTAATGCTTCTTGTTCTTTAACTTAGTTTGGTTCTATTCATTTATTGGGAAACTAATGATCGGATTAATTTTCTCTTCTTCTTTCTTGATCTGTGATAACATGGTAGGAAAAAACTGTCTGCTTGTGCAAAAGATACCTTCTATCAAATATGGATCAAAGAACAATCACATTTACAAATGAATTTGAAACTTGAGTGAAATTGAATCAGGCTTATTCCAGTTTCAGTTTTGTGAAAGCTACATGGCACCCAAATACTACCTAATTCCCTATGGGTCGAGTGTTCTGTGATTTATGATTTTTAAGCTTTGCTCAAGACATTTTTATTATAGAGTTGAGGGTGGAAGGTGGCTAGGGTTTTTATATTGATGAAGAAAATGATACACAGGTACGAACTGGCTGAAGATTGCACAGATGATGATGATGCAAAGATTGGTATCCGCGAACTAAGGAATAGTATTGTAGAAGAGCTCAAAATCCACAATTCATTTGTCAAAGTATGTATAAAGACTCTGCATATGCATCTGTGTTCTGTATTTTATATTCTTTGTTTCTTCTAATGTTGATTGTTATCATGTGTTTACATTTCGTGTCTTTTGATGAACTCCTCTTGTGCCTTATCAGTAAGTACCTTTTCACTTGTTCTAAGTTAAAGCTCACTTGTCTGAAGCAGCTCATGAAAATGAATTAGTTCCATCTGTTTACATTACATTATGTTTTGTTAATAAATAGTATGCATTTTCGCAAAAAAAGAAAAAATGTTATTTGATCCAAATGTTTGTGCCACTGGGTTATTTCGCCACCATCAACTTGAACTTTTAGTTTTTCTATTTGCTAATTTTGTTTAGTTCACATTTTATGCTTTCGGGATATTGGATTTAATCTACATTTACCATCAGGAATTTGCAATAAAAGAGTGCGTGAAAATGAATCTTGTGAAAAGGGATTGATTGAGCATTTATTCCCACTTTAATTATCTTCCAATAGCTTTGAGTGCACGTACATATTAAATATATTCCAATATGAAACGCATTAGAGTTGGACAGAGAAAGAAACAATTTCTTGGATCATAGAGAAGGATAATTTAGTGGTGAATAATTAAAAAAAAATGTATAAAGTTGTCCACAAAATTGAATTTAATGGTAGGTAGAGGATTCCTGTTTGCAGGTTTAGAGTCAATTAATTGCTGTAAACATTTGATGGTTATTCCTGACTGCATGCTGATAAAAGTTGGAAGGTATTTTCATATAACAAGACTGAACAATGAAAAAGCATACATGTTCCCTGTGATGATAAGAGAAGCTCTTAGGTTGAATGTGCTTCAAGTTTAAGTGGTAGATAACAATTTTGTTAAGTGATGTCTGTAAAAATTTATTATTGGATAGTTACTATTTTCTTAGCAATCACACTTCTTATGGGGTTATTTTTGGTGAATTTCTCTGCATAAACTGGGAAGCTGAAATGCAGTATGCAGTACATTTGGATAGTCATGCTTTTTGGGATCCAATAGTCGTGGAATGTGCTATTGGGAACTAGCCCTGGGGAGTCTGTTATATTATTGATAGGACTACTATGACATGCTTTTACTCAAAGATAGTGGTGAAGGAAGAATGGTGTACTGAAATTTACTTTTTGAACTTGGGGCAGAAGATGGCAAATCTCCATCTGCTGGAATTTTCTTTATCTTAAGAAGAGTGGCGGCTTCTGCCAACTGTGCTATTTTCTTCCTTTTTTTGGAGTCTTATTTCCTCAAAAACATTGGAGAGAGCTGATTACACCACTGTCTATGTGTTTGATTGTCGTCAGAGTAGGCCATATGCTGAAACAAGTATAATACATGCCACGTGACTTAGTTGTGGGCTTATGGCTACATGCCACATGATTTCGTTATGGCAACTGCCTGACAATTTTTAAGAACAATTAAGATTTAAGGCTTACTGATAACCTTATGAAGGTCAGATTTTAAGGATATAATGGGTGATTTATTCTAATTGATATGATGTGCTCTGTTTCAATCAAGTTGCAGATCACGTGCATATAAACTTTTATTTTCTCAACATAAATTCACAGGAATGGGCTATAGATGTGGCAAAAGAGAGTGCTCCCACTGCTGCGACTGTCAAGTACACAGATTTTTTGCTGGCTACAGCCTCAGGAAAGATTGAGGGAATGAAAGCGCCTGGTAAACTAGCAACGCCTTTTGAGAAAACAAAATTGGCTGCTTATACACTTGGTGCTATGACACCCTGCATGAGGCTTTATGCCTTTCTAGGGGAGGAGTTGCAGGCACTTGTTATCCCAGTGAGGGCCCTCATCCCTATCAGAAGTGGATCAACAGTTATTCTTCTGAAGCCTTTAAGGTTTATTTACCTTAAGAAACCTTGCACTTCGTTCATTCTCTTCACTAACTAATTTTCATAGGAAATTTATGACTAATGTACAACTCTGCATTGTTATTTCTCGATTCAGGCTGCGGCTCTGCAAACTGAGGACTTGCTGGATAAACTAAGTGTGTCTTTGACAGGCGAAGAGCTTAATATCATTGAAAAGCTGTACGATCAAGCTATGAAAATTGAAATAGAGTTCTTCCTAGCTCAGCCACTTGCTCAGAAAACTGTTGTTCCTCTTTTGGCAGAACATAATCCTGCAGAACATTGTCTAATTTTGTTTTCCGATTTTGATTTGACATGCACTGTTGTGGATTCATCTGCCATATTGGCTGAAATAGCGATAATAACAGCCCCAAAATCAGATCAAAAGCAATTGGAAACTCAACTTGCACGTATGTCTTCTGCTGATTTGAGAAGCACTTGGGCAGAACTCTCAAAGCAGTACACTGAAGAATACGAACATTGTATAGAGGGCATCTTACTTTCTGATAAAGGTGTTTTGTCATATCCTGCTTTTTACATTTGTCAAGCTTCACAATTTTCTTAAATAAAATAAATTGACATGTCATCTGGCCTGCAACTTTAATGGACTGAAGCTTGAATGTGAATATTGTTTATGCAGCAAAACAATTCAATTATGAAGGTCTGCGTAAAGCACTTGGGCAACTTTCAGAGTTTGAGAAGAGGGCAAACTTGAGGGTGATAGATTCTGGGGTACTGAAAGGCCTGAGTGTTGAAGACATAAAACGAGCTGGGGAACGCCTGCTTTTCCAAGATGGTTGCATCAATTTCTTCCAAAGTGTCACAAGGGATGAAAAGTTTAACACAAACATCCATGTTCTTTCTTACTGTTGGTGTGGCGACCTCATTAGGTCTGCTTTCTCTTCAGGTGAGTTATTTTTTCATATGGCTATTATGTACAGTTTCCATTTATCTGATTGTACCCTTTGAATTTATTTCTGAGTGATAATGACATCTTCCACATGTAGAATCTGATTTGTTTTCACATGATATTCTAACTAAACAAAGACTAATATCTGCACAACCAACAGTGGGGCTCTAGGGAAGTCTGTGCTTGGTTTTGCAGTTCTTGAAGAGGTTGGAAAAGGCAAATAAAAGAATGAACAAGGCCAATAAGTGTCTAAAATTATATCGCATGTTTTATTCCCAGCCATGCAACTTTTTTCTCTATGTAAAATATCAGCTCTTTTTTCTCCTGGGCTGGTCTTAGCATATGTTTGGGAGGGGGGAAGCATTTTGACACTTATTGTTAGTTAAAAATGATGCTAGAAATTGGACTTATATGTTTATTCCAACGGGAAATAAGATATTCGAATAAAGAATTTTGGATTGTGAGGCTTCAATTTTGACATCCACATATTAGTCAAGTTTTAGGGCAATGTGCGCATGCCAGATTCTCTCTTTCATTACAATTATAGACCTCGTATATTTAATCTGTCTGATCTTACATGTTTTGCTTTGGACATCGTTTGTATAATCAGAAACTTTAATACTCCCTCTGTGGACATAAAAATAGGCCCAGTTTCCATTTTTGTTTGTCCCAAATTATAGCACACTTGCTTTATTGAGAGTGTACATATTTTTCCAATGGGGGTATTTTAGAAAAAATGCATGAAAATTTTACCTTTCCTCTAGCATTAATTAAAAGTTTCTAAATCTATGTGAAAAGTTTCTAAATCTATGTGAAAATAGAAATGAGCCTAATTTTTTGGGACAGGGAGTAACTTGATTATTGTTATTTTTTAGACTAATAACAGTAAAATCATCATTTAGGGATTGCTAGTAATTTCTGCAACTGAGACTGGTGTATGATTAGCTTTCAGTTTCTATTTCGTTTGATCCCAGTTTGTGGCCATTAGCCGGTTGTGCACCATTGTTACTGAAATTAGAATTTTATGTTATACCTGTTTTATATTGTTATAAACATTTATGTTCATGTACTAAATGCATGCACTCTCCCTGCATATTCGTATGTCTTAAACACTTTAGATTTATATTCATGTAAATTCGTTATAGAACCTAGTCTATTTCTAAATTCTGTTTACAGTATTATTACTACTAGTATGCAGTATCATTTCAGTATATGGTCTCACATAGGTATCAGCCATCCGTAGCAGTGCTTTATAGCTTTCCGGGACTATGTATTACCATTCACACACCATCTCTTGATATGATGTCAATAGTTGATACTGTGCATACATCTGTTAGAGGGTTTTGTACTGATGAATTATAGAACAGAGCTCATATGGAACTCATCTAGAAATAGTTGAAATGAATATGATATTATAGAAAGCAGGACCATCGAGTAAAAACTATCATGGATTACTTGGCATTTGGCAGTATTGATTACTAGCAAGATATTGGGGAAGCAGAAGTCCCTTCTGGACCAAGCATAAGAATTCGTTAATTCTATGTGATGTGAGTTGCGGCTGCACTTCAGATGGTTTTTAGTTTTTACTTTTTGTTTTTCTTCTCCAAAAATAATTTCTTCCATGCTCTACTCTTATATCTCACATGTACTCCTACCGATTGTGTCTCTTTCTTTTCTGATACCTTGTGGAGTACTCTTTGGCTCTATCTTAATGCTTTGCTCATGATTTCAAGTAGACAGTTTGGACATTCTGAATGTACATGCAAATGAGTTTATCTATGAAGAATCTTCCTCCACTGGTGAAATTGTCAAGCGGGTTGAATCTCCCATTGACAAAGTTCAAGCATTTACTAATATCCTGCAGAACCGCAACAAGGAAAAGAAGAATCTCACTGTATATATTGGAGATTCAGTGGGCGACTTGCTTTGCTTGCTTGAAGCAGATGTGGGCATTGTAATAGGTTCAAGTTCAAGTTTGAGAAGAGTCGGAAGTCATTTTGGTGTTTCTTTCGTTCCCTTGTTCCCTGGTGTGGTTGAGAAACAGAAACAATATGGCAAAGATGGCTCAACTAGTTGGAAGGGTCTGTCTGGTGTTCTTTACACAGTCTCAACCTGGGCTGAGATTCATGCCTTTATTCTTGGGTCGTAAAAACTTTTGCTCTTATGGTTTTCTTTCCGTGATTAGCTCGATTTTAGATAAATTTGAAGAAATGTCAATATAATAGGAATACATACATACAAGCTTGGCGGTGTTTTTGTGAGCCACAGATCATCTCTGTTCTTCCCTTGATTTTACTACAGGGTCTTCCCGTGAAGAATGTAAATGTGATTCTTTTGGCTGATGTTCCATGTAAGTTTTTCAGTGACAATAATGTTTCACCTTTTTCCATTCAGGCATTCCCTTTCTCCTTTCTAACATTTGTTTAGTTTTCCAGTCTGCAGATGTTTCTGTTGCAGTCCTGATGAAGATATGCATTTCTTTAGTATAATTCCCATTCAAATGTTAAGAAAGTTAGACCTTTATTCTACTTTTGGCTGCTCGATTTTTACATTCGGCGGAATTATAGATGCCCTGAACTCATTCTGTGGATTGTACTCGTGTTATGAGAGATGTTTCTGCAAACTTTGTACGCGGCTCTCTTCCCTAATCTTACCTGATCTTTATATTCTGTTTCATACTTGCATCTGTTGCTTGTTATCAGTTCCATATACTTGTGTGGATTTTAAATAGTTCCAAACACTTGATACTCCTACTAATCAAGAACTCATATGGGTTTTGAGGTCTAAATTAAATAATAAATTGTGGCGATGAATCTAATTTTTTTTACAGGTCTGGAGTACCAAATTTGGTACTCAAGGAGTCACAGTTTTTTCCATTAAAAATGTCATCTAGGGTTGGATTGAGGAAATAAGGAATAACAAACAAATTAAATAATGGATGGCTACTTCCATTTAACTAAATGACAAGAGAATATCCAACCTAATATGGGATCCAATTAGATTAATCTCCAAATTATTACAAAAATCCAACAAGACTACAAGAGTTATTGACCTTAGTGCTAAGAAAATCCAAGAACAATATTTTTTAAAGGGTAATTTACGCCTAACGTCTCCAACCTTTAAATTTCCTTCTATAGGTCCTTAACCTTTGAAGAAATCCCCAATTTAGTCTTTGGTGACGGAAACAGTCAAATTCATCTGTTAAAGTCAAGTGCATTTTGGGTAATATATAAAAATTAATATTTAATATAAAAAATTTTAAAATTTATAAAAAAATAAAAAATTTGGGGGAGGGGGGACCCTGCTGCCATTGCCAGCCGCAAGGCCATCTCCTGACTTTAACGGACAAATTTGACGGTTTCCGTCACCAGGAACTAAATTGGAGATTTCTTCAAATGTTGAGAACCCACATAAGAAAAATTAAAGATTGGGGAAGTAATCTATAAATACTTGAAAAGTTTGGGACGCCCTTTGGGCAATTGGCGTAAAAGGTCCTTACGTTTAGATATTATTGTGCAAATGGTCTTTACTTTTGATTTTTTGACAATTTTGTCCCACGTTCATGTTTCTTTTGCACAATCCATCCTTCATATGACTTTCTCTCTAATTCCTCCATTTTCAAAAGGGTATTTTTGTCCGTCCATAGTAAAATATTTATATAAAAATCAAATAAGGTTCTAAAATTAATTACTAATATTGAAAAAATAGTTATTTTAATATTTTCAATAATGCAAATTATTTTAATTGGTTTTCAACAATATTTATTATTTTGGGAATTCATTCGGAATTTTTTTAAAATTTTAAAATATGTTTGGACAAAAACGCCCTTTTATAAATGGAGAATATTAAAGAAAAATTGATACAAGGTTAAATTGTGTAAAAGAAATATGAAGGTAGGGATGAGATTGTCAAAAAATCAAAAATAAGGATTATTTCCACAACCATATATAAAAGTAAGGACTTTTTGCGCCAATCACCCATTACCCTTTTTTAAAATTCCACCCACCCCCACCGGGAAAAAATAGGGAAGAATGCCCTTTTGTGCTTCTCCTCAAAAGGTAGGTATTTGATGGAAATTTGAGTTAGACTATCAAGACTCTCCAATAATTTTGTTGTTTATTGGATAAAGATTCAAGCACTTTGCATCCGTACTAAAGGTGTGTATATCCATCTATCAATATATGAGTATGACCCTTACTTTTAAGTACTTCGAAAGGATCCTACTTGAACCATCTCTATACATAATAATTGATTATTACTCCGTCACGGACTTTACAGTAAATATATAATAGTTTTTGTTCCTTTTTTGTCTTATTTTTATTATTATTGTGTGACTTATTTTGATAAATAAACTAGAGCTAATTCCTTTATGTAACACGCACTATACATTAAAAACTGCAATACGTATTCTAAATCTTATCGACTTGGTACATGTAAAAAAAATAACAAAAATTTGAGGTATTAGACCCTAAAACCTTTTAGTTCTAAGCATGATTTTACTCAAAAAAAAAATTAATACTCAATTTAAGTGCCGTTATGACACCCATGGTACCAAATTGATTAGGAAAATTTTTTTATGTGATTAGAAATAATCTTTGTGGCCTTGCCATTGTCACTATTTTTAGAGATAACACTAACTCAGGAAGACATCAACGTGATATGTCTGAAGTGAGTCGGCGTGTGAAATCTTTTTGCAATGACTGCCTTCACCCCATCCCCGACACAAAAACAACCAAAACCTAAAAAATAGAGCCACCCACCAAGTGATAATCTGACCCGCCATTTGACACGGCTGAAATCTACACGACGCTCTTCCGATCTCTTCAAAATTCAACAAGTTTCTTCTCTTTTGCTACCAAAAGTAATCCATGCACTTCAACATTGAAATATATTTTAACACGTGAAGTAGGCCCTCTTTTTATACGTCTCCTATTATTTTGATACCGCCGACGCCTCCAACTTATGTAGTTGGATCTCAACTAAGACAAATTTTAGTCCATTTGATCGTTAAAGAATCACTTATCTGTAAAACACTGTCTTCATATATATATATATATATATATATATCTCAATGTTGAGCTAGTTTTCCCTTTATGTTCGGCTCTTGCCCTCTCCAAATTCCCACCTAGCTTGGACCCTGCGATGGTAGGTACAGGGTAGGGGGAAGGTGGAGAAGGCAAGTGTTGAATTATAATCATACAAAAATTATAATGAGATGAAATGAGTGGTAAAAATTTAATAAAATTTTAATGTATGATTTAATTGAGTTGTTGTTAAATTAATTATTGATTAAATTAGTGGTACGTAAAATTATATATAATGTGTTTGTATAATGAAAATCAAACAAGCACGAACCAAAGTGCAACAAAAGTAAAGCATGAGAAAGACATCTATATGACTACATCCGCTCAAAAAAGATTGCGAATCAATTTGTACATATCTAAATAAGTTAAGGACCACTTGATTTTTTTTCCCTTTATTACAAAGCCCTTGTTCTTGCCGACTTTGTTTTCCTATGAACTAAGCAAATTTATTCTCCATTATAAGTATCATCCATTCCTACCTTTCAAAACTCCCATTCCTTCTCTTTTCTTCACTTTCTCTTCTACTCTTCACATTTTCATTCTTTCTTTTCTTTTATTGTCTTTCCATATATACACACATTTCGGCCGAGAAAAACTCGATGCGGGAATTATCCCTTAACATGCACCCGATGCAGCTAGCTAGGTATTCGGATGCAGAGACACATGAGTTGTGTCTGCAAATGTGCAATATGGATGGTATCGTGATCGATGGATTCAACGTCGGAATCGATGAGTACTCGAGGCCCAGGGGTTGAAAGAAAGAAATGCAGCTTCTAGGCAAGTCTGATGCTTGGCTTCCAATGTTTACTTCATTTCAGGAGTTTGTGTCTCGTTTTAATTTCTTGGTTTGTTTTTCCATGGTTAAGTTTGTTAGCCACATGGACAGAAATAAATCAAGAGTTTAAGGATCCTTAATTATCAAGAATTTCTGTCCGAACTAAATTTGAGCTTTGCTATCTTGTTGGCATTCTTGTACACACATTTCTGATCGATGTTTTACCCAACAACTGAAATATATGGTGCTCGAAAATCGAGCAAACAACGACGGTTTCCTCCTTTGCCGGTCGGAAATTCCATCGGTAATTAAAACTTTGTACTTCTATTAGCAATTAAAATGTAGAGAAGCAACAACAAGACATGGATAATGATGAGTACTTCTAAATTGTAATAATTAAGGTTTAGCTGTAAAGTTACAAGGGATTTTTTTTTTTTTCTAAAGTTTAGCTCTTGTTTAAAAAAAAAAAAAAAAAAAAAAAAAAAAAAAAAAGAGGGATATATGTTAAACTTAAAACTGCAACAAGTTTGCTGTAAAATATACTAGCTTAGGACAGATCAGCTGTACACAAAATAAAAAGCTGAGTTAATTTATTGTTATTCAAAGTCAATTATTTTGAACCCTACCGAACTTAATAATTTGTCGAAATAATAATAAGTAAATAATACAATCAATGAGATTTAGGTATGCACATTAAAATTTCCTTTCAAGAAACATTTAAGGATGCTTGTTATTTCATGGATAACGGACATATATGGATCTTAATATAAATTTTTGTCGTTAAAAGTGAACGGTATATATAATTATTCGAGTAGAAGGCGGCTAATATATGCACGTCATTTTCCCATATTCTAAATTTATTTGACATATTTAAGCACTGATCTTAAAAAATAATCAAGATTGGCCGAATAAGAATATTCTTTTTCTTAACTTCTTCAAAAAATCCTAAGATGTCACGTTAAAATAATTTTAACCAAACATTAATAAATAATTTTTGGGTAATTGGCGCAAAAGGTCCTTACCTTTGCACTCTTCAGTAATCAGTCCCTACCTTTAAATTCTTAGTAATTTCGCCCCTACCTTAATGATTTCTTAGCAAAATTCATCATTTCTATTAAATTAGTCCCTTGTTAGAAGGACATTTTTGTTACTTATGCCTTTAGATTTAAAAAGGTGCAAAGAAGAGACCCAATATGGATATAATTGATCAAACACATATTTAAAATTTATTAATTATTGATTGAACAAAAATTTATAGTGAAAAAGTATTTAAAAATTTTAAATGAGAGGGAAAAAAAAGAAAAAAAACTAAAGTTCATTTATTTTTGCGATCTCATTAGTAATTTCGATAAGTCCTTTTGGGCATCAAACTACTGCCACTTTCAGTCACTCCATTTATACTGTACCTCTAAAAAAATGTTTTATTTTTATTTTTCAATAACTCTAATTATTTTGAGACCTTTACTTAATTATTTTTAATATTAAAGTAATAGTGGACATAAATGTCCTTCTAATAAGGGACTAATTTAACACTAGGGATGAATTTTGTTAAGAAAACATGAAGGTAAGGGTGAAATTGCCAAGAATTCAAAGGTAGAGACTAATTGTATAAGAGTATCTAAAAATAGAGACATTTTGTGCCAATTATCTATAATTCTTATATACGCGTCCATGTATCTATGTATACATAATTAGCAAGTGCGAAAATGTTCAAGATGTGTTTTAAACATAAATTCGAGAAGTAATCGGGACATACTCCCACCACTTCATCATTAGAAAAACACATTTGAAAGCACAGAAAGTTTGAAACGAGATATGTAACCAAACCACCAACAAAACAAACCCAACGAAAGAAAAAATTTACCTAATTTAGAACACGCGCCTCTTTTGTATCCGAGCTAGTCAATTTGTATGTTAATCATTCTAATTATCAAATTTTAAAGGTTACTTAAGATTAGAACAATTAATCATTAAGTCACCACTGATTATGCCAAATTAGTACTCATGTTTTAACTTTCAATAACATAATAATTAATTAATTGCTCTTAGTTAAAGAAAACATTAATTACTTTTTGAAAAATATAAGTAATTAAGTTAGGAATTTCTGACTTTTATCATAGAAAGTTGTTTTTTTTTAAGTACAATTACAATCTACATTATAGCATGACACATGCATATAAATATAAATTCTACTGAAATACAGTACACAGAACTCAATAATACTACAATAAATCAATAATACAAACTCATATACAGGAGGCAACAAACTACAAATAAATGTAGACAAATCCCATATGGGGGGAATCGAACCTGAGACGTCTACGTCCCAAGGCCCCCCTAACCAACTGGGCTAAGGCCTCATTGGCATCATGGAAAGTTGTTTTAAAACTTAATAAAGGGTTTTTTTTGACTAATAAGTAAATTTTATACTTTTTACTAATAATAATTAATCCAAATCCAAAAAGGCTGAATTAGTGGAAAAGGACAAGTAATCCAATATGGAAAAGTAGAATCTTAATTAAGTCAATCAATCATCAATTTTCTATTGGTTTATGACTCATTGGCGACTCAACAACTCAATTATTTTATCATTTAATTCGTGAATTAGTTCAAATGCCAATTCATAAGCCTTCTTGAATATGGCATTTAGTGAGCAATGCTTTCAGCTTGAAAATTTATTAGTTGTAACTGTTAATAATGACTTTTTTTGGTTTTTTTTTCCACTAATTCCGATCCATATTGACTAGCTATCTTTCATATTCACAATATATATATATTTTACAAGTTTCGTTATTGGGTGTTGGTTGACACGTTTCGGTACCTGAATAGAAACGAAACCAATTGTATTGAATTGATCCCACTACTAGATTGTGTGGTGTTAGTGACAGAAATTTATCGATATCTATTGACGTGACATCACTAGCAACAAATACATTATTCATACCCTTGGTAGACTTTAAGTGGATAAGTTTTTTTTTTAACTATTATCTTCTCTTCATTCCACGTATATTTAATAGATCGGAAGAGCGGTTAAATTTCAGACAAATTATAGAGATGCCTCCCACGAGATATGTATTTGATAATTAACTTCATAAACGCCTCCTCCGTCAACAATTTTCTTTCACGTGTTAACATGAATAATAATATTGGTAAGCTAATGCTCAAGAGAGGGCGTTTCTCGTGAAAACACGTGACAAATGATCGCAAGTGTTAAACTAATCTAACAAATTGTTGTGTTTAAACGTGGGAATGGATTTTTAGTAAAATAGATATTGAACAAGCCATTAATTTATATTAATTATTAGAATCATTTTTTAAATGTATTTATTGTTACGAGTATTTCGATATCCTTAATGAACTTTCTTTTCCTCTCGTGGCTCCAATTCTACACTTTTGGTGCTATTCGTGTCAATTTTCCCGAAGAAAACTGACTTGGGCCAGGATTTATAATTGTCTCTTGGGCTAGAGAAAAGTTGACCAAAACCTGGCCTATTTTAAGATCGGCTCGACTCGATTGGTCCGGTGAAAATCAATTAACAATAAAATGATATATTTTTATTTTCATAATAAAAGACAAAATTAAAATCTTGTTTACAATACTGCATGCTGCATTATTTTCATGTTAAACACTCGATTACTGTAGCTGTTGAGTGATGAAGTTATATTTAATTACATTCAAGTCTCCAAAATTTCAACTTTGATAGAGTGATCGAGATAATTCACATAAGAGCCATAATAAAACCGAAAAAAGTTATATATTGACTATTTTAGATACTAATAAAATGTCATATTCTACGTATGGAAGTTTAACGTTAAGGTTTATAGAACATCTAGTAGTAGTAGTAGTAGTAGTTATTAGCCCTATTCCTTGCTTTTTTTCTTTCTTTCTTTCTTTCTTTCTTCTTATTATTATATTATTACTAGTTTCACCACCCGTACGTTGTACGAGAGAAAAGGCAAATGGTGTGATAATAACATGATAGATAGATTTAACATCATAAATAACAGTAGGAAGGTTGCAAAATAATATAATACAATTGAAAAAAAGAATAATTCTTATTGATTATAAATTTTGAAAAACTTCTTTGTACACAACATTTCTTGTTACATTTACCCTCTTGATCCAATATTAATATTTTTAAGCCCGGCCTAAAAACTTCTTTGTACACAACATTTCTTGTTACATTTACCCTCTTGATCCAATATTAATATTTTTAAGTCCGGCTTACTTGTTACTCTAGAAATTGCAACAATATACGATTCACCATAACTAAAGACTGGTATTCTAAGATAAAGGCCGACATGCGTAAGATAAAGGCCAACTTTTGTAATGTTTGTCAACTCTCTCCTCAAACCAGAACATAACATTGCAATATTGGCATCTAAAAGAAGGGTCGCCTACATCAAAATACTCTGCATGCACAAACAAGAGATTAGAATAATAGTAAAGGGCTATAATATATATTTACTTATTGACATTAATATCGTTATTAATGTGAACCATGCATTTTTTTTAAATTACGAAAATACAACAACTAATGAATAAATACTAGTGTATAAGTTATGATTGAAGAGTTGTTAATGAACCTTTTTTTTTTTTTTTTTTTTGGGAACTAATGAAGAGTTGTAAATGATGACTAAAAAGAACTCTAGAAAATTCATTGACATATATATCGATCAACCTATTAAACAAAATAATAAAGTACTACTTTTATTATTTATTAGAACAAAGTTCTCACAAGTAATTAGTTAATTTTATGTACAAAAAAATATATAAATACAAATTAGTCAACACTGACTTTATATATGTCACTAACTCCACACAAAAAATTATTTTACTAAAATAATATTTTTATTACATGGGCGTAAGAAATCAAGCAAATCCCACACCATGAAATAATTTCGTCCAAAATAATAATAATAATAATAATAATAATAATAATAATAGCCAACATCAAATAAGAAAGTTCCAGGCCCAACCACTTCTCTGGATACTCCACACTGAAACTCCATCTTTCAGAGAATGGAAGTTTGTGTAACGTCAAGGTTTATAGAACATATTAACGCTATATATACTAGACTAGTAGTTATTAGCCCTATTCATTGCTTTCTTTCTTTCTTTTTTGATATTATTATATTATTATTATTAGTTTTGAAAGTACAAGTGGAAGCTAAGAGAACAGCTAGGAATAAGAATATTTTAAAAGATCATGAGCTAATCCATAGACCATAAGAGATAATGAATTTGACTCGTTTGCAAATTTTGGAATCTGTATTATTTGAGGAGATGTTAGTATATAGTTGCTAATAAATTTGAACCAGAAGATAACATGAAATTGAATCTTCTTAATATTGATGCACTCATCATAGCTACACATTGCAAAGTATCGATATTGTCATACTCAACCATTCACTAATCTGAATTGAATAATAATTTTAGATTGATCTAACTTTAGTGCCATATATATATATATATAAAGGGCTATGAATACGGGTTAATTTAGCTGCCTCTGCGACTCCAAAAAATAAATAAATAAAAGAAAAAGAAAAAAGGGAAATACAGATTCTCTTTAGTAAAAACCTAAAATGCTCCGTAACTATCAAAACTAGACCAATCTACCCAATTAAACTTAAAACTTAAAAAGTGAGAATAAAATTAACTATATATACCTATAACTATCAAAAATAGACCAACTTTTAACTTTAAAAAAAAATGAGAATATTTATTATTTATACCTATATGAAAAACTAGGAAAATGGAATTCATTTTTAACCGCTCAAGAGTTGACCATTCCAAACAATAATAAGCAGTTTACTTAATCTATTTCCTTTTCTTCATTGAATATCTCTCGATACCGATTTGACATCTGAATCTTTCAAAAGTGAACATCTACATCAATTTTCAAAACATTAATAATGTATATATCTTCAGTACATTCACCATAATTAATCCTTCCATATTCATATATTACCAAGACTAGAGTCGAGACCGTCATTCGAAATAAACAACAATGAGATGAAATATTATTAGTATGATGATTTGGACAAGGATTAGGTGTCTTTTCTCTTGCAAGAATGGGTGCGGTGCAAATTGAAAATAAATCAAATGTAATAATAATTCCCAACGAGAGGAGTGGAAGCTGCAAATTGAGGTTCCTTCACATGGCTTCCAACTTTTCATGTCTTCTTTGCATTATTATGATGGTATCATCTCTTACCCACCAAAACAATATAAAAAATCTGATAAAAGATTGAAAAGCCAGATGGGTTCCATGTGGGTTCCGAAATAACATCACTCCCTCTATTATTTGTTTTCAAATTTGCATGCCAGACTGGTTCTTTGGTGGACCCCACAAAACAATCATTTCTCTACAACCCTCCAAGGCCTCCTTCTCTACCAGACGGGTGCCGTTATGACACTCATGCACGCCAAGTGAATACATACTGCCATTATATTTGAATACATATGTCTAATTACTTGGGACATTGGGTATTGTAACCGTACCCATAGAAGTGTTACAAAATTGTTGCTTTTAGATTGGTGAATCATATTACAAATTGTACATACGTGAGTTATGATTCGCAATTCATATGACAATCTAATAACGTTAAATGATGGGTTTAATAAATTATAACATCACGATTCATCTCAATACGAGCACTCATCTTTCCATACGATGGATCTCAATATATTGGCCAGGGATCTTTCAATGGTCCAGATTCGAGATATATATGAACAAAAATTTTTAGAACCAATCGCTAGTTCTATTATGGGGCTATTTAACTTCATGATTTTGTGGAATTAAGAGGAGACATGTAACATTGAAGGACATATGTTGATTTTTTATTATATCATATCATAAAGTTGATTTTATAAGAAATTAACAGTTGGTCTGGATAATTTTCTTTAAGTTTGATGAAACTCGTTTATTCCGTTAGAGGGGAAAACCCCCCCCCCCTTTTTTTTAGAAATACAATTACAAATCTGCATTTTAGTACCATAAATAAGTATAAATATTTATCCTACTGACATATAGCGCTAAGAAAATCAACAATACAAACCCTCATAAAGGTGGAATGCATATTACAATAAAAAGTGGAAAATACCGCATATAGAGAAATCGAAGTCCCAGTATTTCAATATAACCCTCTAATCAAATAGGCTGGGTCTCATTGGCTGGCGAAAAGCTTTTAGTTGTCATGTTTTTAACTAATTTTCCTAAACTAACATGATGATGAGATTCTTTGAGACCCTTGCATGTTCACAATACACACACATAATCACAATACTTAATTAAAAGATGGAAAATTAATCACTCTTTTAATTTTACTAATTTAATTTAATTTGACAAAATTAATCAATTATGAGAAAAAGTACAACGTAATTAACTTAAGAACACATTCCTTCCATGTTTTCGTGTCGGAAGTTTTTGAAATCAGTCCAAAAGGTTTCCTGTCATTTGTTTCAGATTAATTGTTGGGTTCATACTCCAAGACCTCACGAACCCTTTTAAATTACTTATTTAATCTGTCATTATTAACTAATTAATCATTATGAGAAAATTGCATTATCAGTCCTTAACTTATTTCCGGTTTTCATCTTTCATTATAGTTTAGTTGCACAAAAATCTTTAGTAAATGTCAATGTCAATTTAGCTTTTTGGATAATACCAACCGGAAACGAGAACCATACTTTGAAGTAGTTCACTTTTAACGTAAAAGTTACGTCCATTCAATACTGCTGCAAAAGATTAAAAATATAGATTGGAATATTGCTTTCGTGATGGAATCCGACCGTAAGATTGGAATGGAAAGAGATGATTTCTGAATATTGAACCTTTTGGATGCAAACTGACAAACAATCATTTATGCATAGTTTTAGAAACGTAGGGCAGAAAACCTCATTTACGATTGGTGATAAAAAAGATGTAATAGATTTATAAAACTTCCTCCATTTGTGTCTCTATTCCCAAAAAATGCTCATTCTGATACCTTATACAAAGGAAGAAAGAAAGACAAACATATTTACGAGTTTCTGATAGTACCTACCGATGTGGACAACCTTGTCAAGCTTAACACAAAGTTTGAGCTGCGGTTAAGATAGGACGGTTTTTGCGTAATTCGGGACTGATTGTACAACTATAACTGAAGTTTGATACTAACTTAACATCGAGGCGATAGGATCGGGATCAAATTTGCACTTAAATTATTGAATTCATTCAGGCTTCTAAAGAATCCTTACACATGGGCAGGGATTGCTCTTTTTCTTTAATCATTAATCATCACAAACTTATTGTCCAATCATTAAGCCCATTTCATTCATTCATATAACTTCTTGTCATAAACTTGTACTCTGTCTAAAATGGAGCAGAACTGAGCAGAAAAAGGAAAAAGCAGAAAAAAAAAAAGTATGAACAAAATGCAAAGAAAGCTTCTTTTTTTCTACTGTTTAATTGGTTTCTGCTCTGTTTTTGCCAATGGAGACTCATTCCTCCCAAATGCTGAGTTATCAGCATTGTTGTCCATAAAGTCTAGCTTGGTTGATCCTTCAGATGAGCTCAAGGATTGGAAAAAGCCGACTGACGAGCTTAAAGGTTATTCGCGACATTGTAACTGGACCGGGATTTCCTGCAACTCAAAGGGCTTTGTGGAGAAGCTGGATTTGTCCAACATGAATCTCAGTGGCAGAGTTTCAGACAGAATTCAAGAATTGAGGAGTCTGTCAATTCTGAATATCTGCTGTAATAATTTCGACCCGTCGTTGCCCAAGTCATTAGCCAATCTGTCTTCTTTGAAGAGCATTGATGTTAGTCTTAACAATTTTGTTGGCAAATTCCCATTAAGCCTTGGAATGATTCCAGGGTTGATAGCCATCAATGCATCAAGCAATAATTTCGAGGGCTTGCTCCCGGATGATGCTGGGAATTCGACCTCACTAGAAAGCCTGGAAGATCAGGGGGAATTTCTTTGTAGGCTCGATTCCAGCGTCATTCGGGAACTTAAAGAAGTTACGGTTTTTAGGCCTTTCTGGTAATAATCTTACTGGAAAGCTTCCGGCAGAGCTTGGTAAGTTGTCGTCTCTAGAGACCATGATTTTGGGCTACAATCGGTTTGAGGGATCCATTCCAGCACAATTTGGCAATCTCACTAGCCTTCAGTATCTGGATTTGGCAGTTGGTACACTAAGTGGTGAAATTCCAGGTGACTTAAGCCAACTGAGGAATTTAACCACAGTTTATCTGTATCAGAACAGATTTTCAGGAAAGATTCCTCCAGAACTTGGAAGGATTCAGTCTCAGATCTATTTGGATTTATCAGATAATCAAATTTCAGGGGAAATTCCAAAGAAATTGCTGAACTGAAGAATCTGCAGTTAATGAATCTCATGTGCAATAACCTGACAGGGCCAGTTCCAGAAAAGCTTGGTGAATTGGCAAAACTGGAGGTACTCGAGCTTTGGAAAAACGCGTTAACAGGACCTTTACCTAAAAATCTTGGTAAAAATTCTCCTTTGCAGTGGTTAGATGTTTCATCAAATTTTCTGTCAGGTGAGATTCCATCAGATTTGTGTGATTCAGGCAATCTCACTAAACTGATTCTCTTCAATAATTCCTTTTCGGGTTCCATCCCAATAGGCCTGTCAAACTGTTCTTCTTTGGTTCGTGTTCGAATTCAAAACAATCTGATTTCAGGGTCAATCCCAATTGGCTTTGGAAATCTCCCAAAACTTGAGAGACTTGAATTGGCCCATAACAATTTCACCGGTGAATTCCCTGAAGATTTTACTCTATCAACATCCATTTCTTTCATCGATGTCTCTAGAAATCATCTAGTCTCAGCATTGCCTTCCGGCATTTTTTCTGTCCCTAGCCTTCAAAAATTCATCGCCTCTGGTAACAATCTTGAAGGAAAAATCCCAGATCAGTTTCAGGACTGTCCATCACTTTCTGTACTGGATCTTTCCAATAACCATTTCTCATTACAAATACCCCAAAGTATAGCTTCTTGTGAGAAACTAGTGACTTTGAATCTCAGGAACAATCAACTCACTGGAGAAATCCCCAAAACCATAGCCACAATGCAGACTTTATCTGTTCTTGATCTGTCCAACAACTCTCTTCTTGGAAGAATACCAGAGAATCTGGGAAATTCACCAGCTCTCGAGTCCCTCAACGTTTCTTACAACAAGCTTGAGGGTCCTGTTCCACACAACGGAATCTTAATCACCATTAATCCCAATGATCTTATAGGCAATGCTGGCCTATGTGGTGGGACACTTCCTCCATGTTCTCAAAGAATCGTCCACAAGACTCCAGAGAGGAAAGTTCGGATAAATCACATTGCTCTAGGATTTATCGTTGGGATATCAATAATCTTGGGTGTGGCGATGTTTGTTTTCAGTGCGAAATGGCTGTACAACCGGTGGTATATGTATGACAATCTCTTCAACAATTTGTTCAAGAAAGACAATTCCGAATGGCCGTGGAGGCTTGTAGCCTTTCAAAGGCTTCATTTCACTAGTTCTGACATTCTGGCTTGTTTGAAGGAATCAAATGTCATAGGCACTGGTGGGACGGGAATCGTGTACAAGGCTGAAATTCATCGTCCACACCATGTGGTTGCCGTGAAGAAGTTATGGAGATCGGAAACAGATATTGAAACAGGGGAGGACCTCTTTGCAGAGGTGGAACTCCTAGGGAAACTTAGGCATAGGAATATTGTAAGACTCCTAGGTTATCTACACAATGAGACTGATGTGATGATGGTGTATGAATACATGCCTAATGGAAGTCTTGGGGCAGCATTGCATGGAAAACAGGCTGGAAAAATGTTGGTCGATTGGGTTTCGAGGTACAACATAGCCCTAGGGGTTGCGCACGGGCTTGCGTATCTCCATCACGATTGCCATCCTCCGGTTATCCACAGGGACATCAAGTCGAACAACATTTTGCTTGACAGCGACTTCGAGGCACGGATTGCAGATTTTGGTTTGGCAAGGACTCTGCTTCACAAGAATGAGACAGTATCCATGGTGGCTGGATCTTATGGCTACATAGCACCAGGTTAGTGAACATCAACAACTTTTAACTGAAACTTTTGTTGCTAGTGCAAGTCTTACTCCCACAGATGCTAATTGCCTAATTGCACTTTCTGTTTTTCTCTTTCAGAATATGGATACACACTGAAAGTCGACGAAAAGAGTGACATATACAGTTATGGAGTGGTGCTTTTGGAGCTTCTAACCGGGAAAATGCCTCTAGATCCCGCGTTTGGTGAATCCATTGATATCGTAGAATGGGTTCGACGGACGTCAAACAAGAAAACCTTAAGAGAAGCATTGGATCCTGAGATTGTTGGACAATGTAAATATGTAGAAGAGGAAATGCTTCTTGTCCTAAAAATTGCACTTCTGTGTACTGCTAAGCTTCCTAAAGACAGGCCATCAATGAGAGACATTATAACAATGCTTGGAGAGGCAAAACCAAGAAGAAAAAGCATTTCTCAGCACTGGGGATTCACTCCCAACAAAGATAAGTTAATATTGGCACATTCACCAGTTATAGGCCTTTTCTAATACAGCTGAAATTTTACTTCATTCACATTTTTGAAGTTGAGTTTTTTATTTGTATGTAAATTGCTGGTTCATTTAGTGTGGATACAACAGTACTAAATAGTATTAAGAAAGAAACATAGAGAAATTTTTCTTCATCGTACTCGATAGTCAATACTATTGAATATTGTGTACCAAACATGCAAATGAGTATGGTTTTTCTATTGGATCAAACTTTCCACAATGCTTCATATAAAGAACCAAATTTCATTCTTGTCCATGGACCAAACTCAAAGACTTTAAGTCGAACAAAACACTTTTGACATTCATCCGTATCACATTTTATGTGCTCTTCACCACACTAAGATGTTTTCTTGGATGCAGCAGTATTCTAACCACCATAATCAGAGAAGCTTTCAACATAGGAGATCGACATCAGCCACAAGTCTGGGACAAACGTCTGGCAGAATAAAGCCCCAGAGATATGACGTTTGAACAAAATTAGTGGTTTGTATTGGGTCAAAACATAAAACAGATTGAGATGGAACTTGTCAATTTGACTCCATACACGGAGATTCCTCAGCTTGGTTTCACCCTTTATTCTCATATTTCTAACTAGTACCGCACTTGTGCATTGCACGAGAGGGCACGTACTATAGAAAAGAAAGTCATGAATACTAAAAAATGAAATATAATCAAATGTATGTTCCACTGTACTTTCAAAAAAATTAATCATTAATACATTACTAAGCATATGATGACAGATGCAATGAGATGCACCCCTTCTTTGACAACTATTTAGTCATCCGAGTAGTAAATCATCAAAATCATACACGTCTAAATCATACACCATTAGTGATTTCCGCAACAACTTTACAAACATAAGTGTGAAAATTTGAATACATGAACAATAAAAATCCACGTAAAGCATACAACATTGTTATAAAATAAACTTCTCAAACAATCAATAACATAAGAGCATGGCCAAGTAAATGCTTAAAATTCTATTCCTTCACACAAAATCATAAGAGCAATTCCCTCTATCATTTCAATGAACAACTCCCTTTTTCAGGAATTGACCGTATGCAACACAGGTCCTTTCACTGAGTCAAACAACTGCAAATAGAAGGGGAAAAAATAATAACCTCATCATTTCTATCATTATACAGCCAAACCAACATGGTAAAGAATTAGCCTAACAAAGAATTAGCAACAGGCATGCAAAAGAACATGTAAAACTGGTCCAAAACATCAAGTGTAAATTATGTTCACAAATTATGGATGCAAGTACAAAATAACCCAAATTCAAAGGACAACAAAAATTATAATTTCTTGATTTTCTCTTTAATATGCACAAACCGTGATTCAAAGGCGTTCAAACAAAACCAAGGGAAGTCAACATTTACATTCTATACTATATGAAACGCAGCTCAATTTTTTCAAAACACAGTTCGATACGGGATGAATTCACATCCAAAATAGGTATCCTCCTTCCCTTGATCAAAGTTTTGATAAAATAGACCGACTATTTTAACACAACACTGAACGCTACCATATAAAAAAACAGATGACAGAGAAGACCCGATTGTATTGGTTTATGTAAAGTAAATAAAATATGAATTAACCACTCATAGCGGATGTCATAATAATGCTCCGGCAATAATTGAATGCAACTGTCATAAACCTTTCTATGAAAAATTAACGCTTAAAAAATTAGTATTATGGAAGTAAACAAAATACTCTTTTATATCATGTAAATAAAATAGACAAAGCCCGTGTGGGACAAATACGGACTATGATTTTTTCAACAAATGTGGATAGCGGATGAAGAGATTAAAATATAAGTGCTTATGAAAAATGTTAAAAACGTAAATAAGTTGTCCTATAGAGCAAAATTGTATCCTTTAAGGAAAAAATAAGAACTGCGCAACGATTTTCTAATCTAGTCTGAGAAATCTGCAAGACAAAAAGAACATTATTATTTCCAATTTAGAAAAAAAGTATATATGAATCAAATACGTGATTGACAAAGGTGGATGTACATATCGTCATTGTGATTTTAAAAATTTGATTAAAATCCATATGTTAGAAATTTTGCCAAAGATGGAACATAATTTCTAATTGTTGAATCTTAAATTGCAGTAGGAGCCAGTTACCGAAGGTAGAATTAAAGCCTTATAAAAACCATATACATTAGAAGTCTTAAATTAAAAATAAACATAAATAGCACTGGTAATATTAGAAATAACATTTAAAAAGCACTAATGACACTAAGTACTAAGAATCACAACTAACAAATACATTCCTAGCAGCTCCATACAAGCATTCAGGAGTATGAGCACTAACTCAATAAAAATAAGCACAGTTCCATTAAGAAGAGAAAATTCTAAGAATGAGTAGAGTTCCGTTAAAAATGAATGGAACAACACATATGAAACAACATTAAGGGTGTGTTTGATTGCAAGAATTTTCCCTGAAAAATATTAATTTTCTACCTAAATTCCCACTTTAACAGTGTTTGATTGGTATTTTTTTCCCGGAAAAACGTTTTCCTACTTTTGGTCACGTGACCATATTTTCCTTGAAAACAAGGAAAACATTTTCCTTGAGGGGTAAGTTTTTTGTTTTATAGGGAATTCCATGTATTTCTTAATATTAGGCTTTTTTATTTAAAAAACATAAACAAATTGTGTTACAAACGTTAAAAAAAAAAAAAAAAAAGAAGTTTTCCATTTTATTTAGTTATTAGCTTACATCTAGTCTCTTAGCTATCGATTGAGTTGCAAAGTTTTTCAGTGGTATTCTCGAATTTCTCCTTTTATTATTATTATTATTATTATTATTATTATTATTATTATTATTTTTGAGATTTATGTTACATATTATTTCTTGCTAATGTTAACAAATATAAAACCGTAGGGGCATTTTACAATTTATAATTATACATGGTCGTTCAAGTCTATAACTTTATTTTATCTTCTTCATGTTTAGGTGTACCAATAATATACTATACAAGATGATGAAAAACTCTCATAATATTAATAAAGTTCAAATTTTAGTACATTCAGGAAGTCAATTATTTAGTTTCATTCTGGCGCTACACATATAGTACACTATGACACCATACATCTATGTGGCATGCACTGATACACGTCACGTGGTAAATCATAACCATGTGGTATATCTTGATGCACGTCACATGACTGTATTGTGTTATATGTATGACACTAGATTAATTTTAGTCAATTATTACCACTTGAGAGGAAGTATAATAAGACGGAATGACAAGTATGACTAGATCCATCATTCTAAGACTAAGGCATTGAAAAAAAGTACAATTTATATAGAAAATCTGATAATTTATATGAAAAAAGATAATAACTATCAAATAATTATTCAAAAAATAAAATAACAAAATTTGGGGCAAAAAAATTTGTCAGTTTGATGAATATCCAAGTACGTAATTTCTACAGGTTCACAATAACCATTCTTCTCACTATTTCTTACTAGATAATTTGTGGATTGTTTCTTATCCCAGTTATATTTAAACCGCTGACCTTGCTAATTGATTGGTGAGTGATAACTTTATATGGACTTTTGGTCAAGAGCAAACACTAAAAAAATTTAATTATTTCGGACGAGCACAAACAACATACATCAAACAAAATGAATCTGCATATCAGTACTCTCCTAAATGATACAGCCAACTTAAATGAAAAATAAGGAAAGAAAACCAATGCAAGCATTAAATCATACCTGGAGCCATTGATACAAAATGAAGAAGAAAAGAATTTTATATCAACCTTTATAAGAATAGGAAAAAAATGTAGAATCCTCCTCCTTGTTCAGTGGTGGAAGAATTCGAATCAATCCGCTTGAGTCTAAGCTACAGCCCGAAACACATATAGGTTTCCAAGAAAAAAAAGGAAACCGTGGCTAAAAGGAAATCTGTGATCCAAATAGAAAATTGAAAAGCGACTGAAGATATACTCCCCAAAAATGGAGAGAAAAAATCAGTTAAGGATTAAGAAATCAAAATCACCAGATGCGGTAAAGATATAGTTGGGAAGGAAAGGGCTGCGCATTCTCAGGAAATTTGGGGGAACAGAGATAAAAATGGGAAATAATTAATTAATACACATTATAAAAAAAAGGGTACCGCAAGAGTTACCACAAGTTTCACAACATGACATCAGGCGTGAAAAACCTAAAAGGGCACTTAAATGCCTTTATATATTAATTAATAATAGATAGATAGATTGATTATCTATATAATAAAATAACATTTGATCCATAACCAAATTTTCAAACTCCAATGGTACATATGCAACCTGCAATAGAGCGTCACTCCATCGTTATGAAAGTAATGCTGGGGGTAGAAAAAAAATTGTTCCATTTCCAAAATATGGTCAAAATATAACAGTAAACGTCTCTACTCGCATCAAAAAAAAAAAAACCAAAGCATATAACTATGTTCTTGTGGTGCCAGCAATCTCAATAGTAAACCTTAAAGCCCTTCGAACATGGAAAATTTTCAAACGAGTCCACAGAAAACAACATAATAGCCTAGTAGAAGAAGCCAAGCACTTTGCCACCAACATTCTTTCTCCTAGCCTCTTCATGGTCCATGATGCCAGCAGATGTCGTCAGCACAATGTATCCAAACTGCAATTTTAAGTCATGTTAGGGATGAAAAATTCAGTCATGGTGTAAGAATCACATAGATACTTCTCAGAAGGTAAAAATTACCTCAAGTAAATTATATTTCAACACGGAGGAGCTTCATACTAAAAAAAGAATTTTTTTTTTAATCTAACCAATACAAAAGTCATCTTCCCAACTTCAATTCACAACACTTTGATGTATTATTACCTGTCTGGAAGGAAGTAACCGTGCTGTCCATCCCTCAATTTCCTTGACACCAACATCAAAACGAGGGCTGATGACTCCACACTTATTCAACCTTCCATTGAGTTCGACCACAATTTTACCAGCTCTGTGATCATCGACATACTCAAACTCCCCAATATAACCTGCACGTAAATCAAAAATTAAAATTCCATTTACATGACTACATCACTAAAGAAAGTACTCTTTGTAGGAAAGACAGCAGTTGACAGAATGTTTCTGATACCATGCTTCTGCATCACCAAAAGAAATTTGATGATGACCTTAGATGAGGGTCTAATCATGACCTGACGCTTCCCTCTCTTCTCAGCATTGTACATGCTCTTGAGAGCATCATTCAGTACGCTAACTCTCACCATCTTTGCTTATAAATAATGCTGTAGCAGACGTGTACAAGTCATCAAATACAGCCTCACAATGAAAATGTTTATTTAACAATAATGCTCATAATTTATCCAATCAGACAGTGAGAAAAAACAGATTCTCTAATAAAACATAATTCAAATGGAACAAAAAAATAAAATATAACAGAATAACGTGCCTCCAAAATTGTTATTTATAAAAGCGAAGCAAAGAATAGAAAAAGAGGAAAACAATGCATTATAACAGGCATATTATAAAGATGAAGAGCCAATCACAGCAAGAATCAAACTGTATGTAGATTCCATAAACACCCATAAAGAAAACAGCCACTTGATTTAACGAAGCAAGTTTCCATATGTTATCCGTTGGTCTGAATCAAACAGAATTGAATTACTTAATGCACAGCAAAATAATCAGCCTTATATCAATAAGTACAGATGATTTTCCCTTAAACAACTAAAGGCTACGATTTCAAATAAGAAAGAAGAATGTTTAACTGAGAAAGCTCAATGCATATGAGGAATCTGATTGTTCAAGTGTTCCAAGTAGCACAAATACTTCATCAAAATAACAATGAAATAACAAATTTCAAAATTCTGGGATCAGTACATATATTCTAACCCCGCATCAAAATACATGGTAACAATACAAGGAATTGTTCATCTATACAAAGCTTAATGCAAATGGGAGTCTGGAGTTCCACTGTTTCAGTGTTCTGAGTATAACCACGTCATCAGAATAAAAAACTAATGAAAAGGCAAATTTCCAAATTTCCAGATTACTACTTTGTTCTAACCCTGCATCAAGTTAGATGGTAGCATAAACTCAGAAAATGGTGGAGCAGAGAAAGCTTAATACATACACGGATTCGACTGCTCAAATGTTCAGATTAGAAATACTTCATCAAAACTCAAAATAAGAATTAAAAGGCGTGAGTTTTACGCGCTACGTCATCATCATAAGCAACCACTGCTACACATTTGCTTGCACTCAACCGAAACCCCAAATTCAAACAGTTAAAAGACACTGCAAAACTAATTATTATAAAGTATGATTCAATCGAGGCAACAATTTGTCCATATCCAGGATCAAAAAGAAAAAACACACCCAAATAGAGATAAAACAAAAATCTAAAAACAGCTGAAAATGATAACAGCAAATAAGAAATGGTTTTCATATATACAAATGCATGATCAGATGAGAAGCTTACAAGGAAGTGAATTTCAGATCGACGAGAGCCGGCGCCACAACAAAAGAGCTAGGGTTTGTACCACTGAGAAGAAACCTCCCTGTTAAAACCTACTTATAGTGGGCGATTATGACCTAATGAACTTGAGCAAAACGGATCGGGTTAGACTAAGCCCATTAGTAGATGGGCTATCTCGACTATTTGGGCGAATTTGGCTAAAAAAGTTCTCCATACCTCGCGGGAGTGTCATATATCATACAAAGTATTTGGCAACTTTCTAGGATTATAATCTGGATTATAATATGTGATGTGATATTATTTTTGTTGGTTATTTTTATAAAATGTAAACAATTGAGGCTTGATTTTTTGAAAAAAATGAAACTAATGAAATTATGTCGTATGATAGATTATAATCTAGATTATAATATGAGAATTCAACCAAACACTTTGATAATTCCTTCGACTATCTTTAGCTATTTTTTTAAAAAGTGTCAAACGTGACGGATCATCATAACAAGGAATTACTTTTTCAATCATAGTTTCTAGTTTAATTATAGTTTTTATTAATTGCGCTAAAATTTTGTAAAACTTTTTCCTCATATAGATTGAATGCACTTAAAGTGTATTTTACTCTTTTCATAATACTAAGGTTAAGATAATAACTTGATCTAAAAAGAGAAAAAATAATTCATTCTAAAGATTAGCTTTTTCTTGAGTCTCATTTGAAATAAATATATGGCATGGATGAGAAGAGGAATTGATCATTTGAAGGAGCGGTGATGTAACAACTAATCTTATAAGAAGGAATTATAAGCAATTGAAAAAAAAAATTGAAAAAATAGGGCAAATTAAAAGAGTGACTTAAAAAAGAAAGAAAAAAAAGATGGTACATGGTACATGCAACATTATTACCTCCTTTTTTATGCTCATAAGGGAGAAATCTCATTACAGTCAATAAAAATGATTGAATAATCATTCCTTTAATCGTATATTACAATATAATAATAAAGAAAATTTTCAAAAACTTTTTGAAAATTTTGTTAAAAAACTTCTCATTTAATGTACGTTACATGTATTTCAAATCAAAGTCACGTGTATTCAAGTACACATGTATCCATAGAGTGCCAAATATGTGGGAAGTTTTTTAATAAAATTTTCATAAAGTTCTTAAAAGGGACTCAATATAATAATAAAACATTAATTTAGAGCTTGTTTCAACTTTATTATTCTCTTCATTTATAATTTTACTTACCACTAATTTGACATTTGATTTGACAACTACTTAATTACAATCACATATTTCAAACTTTTTTACATTTTCAATACAGATTCTACCTCTCTCCTCATTATAATTTTCACAAATAATGAGATTCAAACAAGCTCTTAGTTGACATTTTCTCGATGAATTACTCATCTTCTAATTGAACTAGGTATAGGAGCAAAAACTTTCTCCTCTTATACTTATCCCACCACCCGTCCTATATGAGGGCTGTCATTGGACAACCTCCATATGGATGGTCCCACGCACATGGGGCTATCATGTAACATCCTGAAAATTTCTACAAATTAAGGTAAGCAACGAAGTTGTTGTTTTGAAAGAATTACTTGAATATCATTGAAAGATTGCTTGAAGATCAAAATATCGTTATTGAATTGACGCTAAAGAAATATCTTGGTTGATAATTGACATAAACTAAAATGTAATGACTTAATTGACATGAATTGAAGAGTGTGAACTTGATTGAAAGATAATGCAAAGGGGAAGGACTTCTTGGGCAATTTCCTGACAAGTGTGCGGCGCC
>CAVNYN010247391.1:0-30511 GCA_963692815.1 Nyctanthes arbor-tristis
TCTCAAACTCTGCAACACAATATATGCAAGTCAAAAGGTTGTGTCTATTTAATATTTTAATTTGAAAATAAAATACCAATGTTTATACCAGAAATAAACAAAGTAATGGGGAAAAAAGATTTTAATTCATGAATAAATGATTTTTCTTAACTTGCTGGAGTAGATAAACGAAGAAAGTGGAAAAAAATAAAAAGAAAAGAAGAAGAAGAAGAAGAAGAAGAAGAAGAAGAAGAAGAAGAAGAAGAAGAAGAAGAAGAAGAGTTACAACTTTATGGAGGCAACCATGCATGTTCTCTTTGTCTTATTTATTGAAAATGGATCATCAAAAATGCATATATAAAAATAATTTAATTAATTTTTAAAAAATGAATAAAATAACATAAACTAATTTCATTAATTACAGGTTGATTACAGAAATTTGTCAATTTTTTTTATCAATTGATCAAATTCATAACTTAGTATCAGAATCATCATGTGATCCCATCAATGTTTGATGAAAATGTGGCGATCTTTGTGTAACGAAGAATTGATTAAAAGATTTAAAAAAATTCAACAATTTTTAAGGATATGAAAGTTTTCATCCCATTATTCGATAATGATGTACTTCAAAAATTAAAAGATCGGAAGAGCACTCAACTTACTAGATATTTCTTACTTCTCCCTAAACATTCTTGATGATCCATTAAATTTTATTAGCCTCCCGTAGTGTTAGCTTGTCACTAAACGAGTTTATTACTCCATATAGTTTAGTAAATATCGATTAAAAATTCAAAACTCGTCCTTAAAAGTTCTGTCTAATGTTAAAGTGAAATTAATTTCTGTTTTATCAAAGTCATTTTAACTTATAAATCAGCATGTTGCGAAATGATCAGTTGGATAGCATTTCATTTAGTGAAAGGGAAAAAATTTAAAGTTGAAGGGTAACTGAAAACATATAAGAATCTTAATGACAAAATAAAAGGAATTTAATAAATTCAGTACAAAACTATAAAAAAAAAATTACACTATTCTTATTCTCAAAAAAAAAAAACCATTTTTGTTGATTTAATTAAAATTAAAAAAAAATTAAAAAGGGGCCTTACTGTTGGGCCCATTAAGCTGTGACGGGCCCGTGAAAGTGCTCAATACAGCTAGAAAAACTCCGAACCTGGACGTCTTTCTCCCGCCAACTGTATGCAAGTGGGACCCATAAATTTTATCCTTACTAATATTTTTTATTATTATTGTGGTAATAAATCTCACTTTTGTTCAAAAAAATCAATAAATCTTACTTTTCTACTTTCTGAATGAATTTTCATTATTCATTGACTAATTTTAGGAAAAATAAATATTATCTTCAGCATATTGCACTCCTTCACATGTATAGTCTGAGTTTCATTTTTCTTTTGCCACTTACATCAAATCCATGTTTTATTTAAACACGTCTACGTCTCAAAAATTTATTCTCGCGCTCACCTATTTATAATGATATGTGTCAGTGTTCTTACTACTAATGTGATAGTGCCACATAAGTGACTGTAACCCTCAATTTTAAATATTTCAAGAACAAGCCGTGGATACAAAACAAGAACGACAATGTCTGTTAACTTTTTTTATGTGTGTTGAATAGTAGTAAATGAGTAGTTCTTAAATGAAATGAAAAAAGGCCAAAAGGAAAATTAAATAAGAAAAAGAGAAGAAAAAAATTTCCACTTGGGCAAATGGGGCGTGTGGTAGATGGGGCTCCAGTTCCAACAGAGGGCAAATGGGGAAGTTTGAAGAGTCTCCGACGGGGACATAACGGCATTCATAGAAATCTGCGCCGATTCCAAATGTCACCACCTTGTATGGGACCCATCTCCACTAGGATATTTACCCAGCCCACAACAAATCATTTAACAGCGACAAAAGTTCACATGAAATATTTTCCCAATTGAGAATCCCATAATTGATAATTCTTCTTGCTTTATCTTCAAGTTATGCGGGCAATTTTTTATCTAGCGCTTGAGCCAGTATTCTAAAAATCTCATTTAAGTGACGTTTATATATGAAATTTAAGTTTCACGTATCGTTACGCTTTATATTTTATTATGCATTGATTGCGTTTTTATCACGCATTGCTTCGTTTAGACCCAATACTCGACCTCGATGTTTTTCCACGTATTACACTTTTTATTACCTTGATTGGAGTTACTCGATTTATTTTGTAAATGAATTCACACGTCTATTCAACTCATCAAACAATATCAAGATGGTTAGCATATAGACTGCAAGATTGAATAACACGGTTTTCTAAAAATGACATATTTTGTTTTTCAACTTTAATTGTATTTAAAATTTTTAAAAATATAAAACATCATGATCCATTCCCTGTCCTCCTAGACCCACCCCTTCTTCACGCCTAGGTTGCTTGTAGAAGAAATTAACAGAGTTCAGACGGTTTAAAATTAATACAAAAACTCGTATCTATTCTTTTTGTTGGGATACAAATTCCTACAAGACATTGAACAATAATCATAAATGTCATTATCCTTAAAACTTTACAAGTGGGACATTTTAGTGCCCTTATAAACATTTAGGGGGATGCATATTTCCCTTCTTCTAAAAGTTCTCACGGTCCCCTTTGGCTTCCTACTAACCCTTCTTGACCTTTCAATGACTTTACTTCTTATGCCACCACGTACCCAAAAATAATCACAATTACTTTTTCCCCAAAAATCATTTACAAGTGGATAAGGCAAATTCATGAAGTTACTATTCAATTATCATTTTCAATCTTAATCTCGTTTTTGAACAATTAATTCTCGACCGTTGAAGTGTATCTCTTGCATCTTACTCTAATACTGTCTCCTAATTGGCATATTTTATAATTTACAACAACTGTAAGTTGATAACCGTGGCCCGCCAATCATGATTAGACTCTAATTCGATTATTAATAATAATTTCAATTAAAGAACTTAATTAGTCATTAAAAGGGGCCAAACCTGGCTGTTAGCTAAGGAATTTTAAAAGAAAAGGACAGATGGAACAGCTTGCACATGGGTTCATGGAATAGGATGAAAATTCAACTATTTCTTTGTTTTTCTATTCTTCATTTATTATTATTTTTTTTTTATATTTGGGAAAAGGAAAGCATCTTTCTTTATAGGGTCAAGCCAACTAACTCTCTAGAACAAAAATGGATTGAATTAAAGTTTCCATAGAGCTTTGCATGTGGGGGGTTTGGATTTCTTAAATTCATTATACTTTCAAAATTCATGGCATCATCAAAAAGCATGACACTAAAAATGTTTTTGTCCTCCCCAACCCCATGGCAATGTTTTTGTTTCATCACATTAATTGAGAGTACATCGAATATACAAGTAAAACAAAACTTAAATTGAAATGGATGGAGAGCGGAGTTTTAATTAACAACAAATGTTTATTGTGATTAATTAGTTTCATCCAAATAAAATTTCAAATACTAAATCAAGAGGATTGGATAATTAAGTGATGATACTTTATTTTCAAGTTACTTTCCTGAAGTGTAATATGCAATGATTAGGGCTCCGTTTGGCACATATTATAACCTTTTTGTGTTATAAATAGTAATGATTATTTCATTGGAAACAGTATGAATTAACAAATTATTTCCTCAAAAAAAAAAAAAAAAGGAAAAAAGCTTTGAATTGACACGTGTCCAACATTTTGACTATAAAAGTGCTGCGGTTGCTTGCTAATGGAAAACATTTTGAATTATGGTGGACCCATGTGCTGAAATTTCAAACTAAACTGCCTGTGGTACAATGACTAATGCAAAAAGTCAAAGTTTGTTAATAATAACCGTATTATAAACCATACCAAACACACCCTAATATTCTGATTTCTTATATAGTAGAACATATTAATATCTGAAATTTCTAAAGTCCATATATAGTAAAATGTATCTACCTAAGTCACAAGTTATAACACTAACAAGTTATATGGTAAAACAATTTTATTCTGTTGCTTGGATGAATTTTAAAGAGCATTGATTGCTAAACATGCATTCAAAACATATAGACATCTGCGGTCTCAGTAAGGCATAAATGAATATGTTGACCACTTTATTAAATCTTACTAAAAAATAAGAGCAATTCTACGGGACATGAAAAAGTGACATTATTAAGTGACATTCTCACATGGTACAAATTCATTAAGTGATGATTAAATGGCTATATTTTCATCATCCAATGAATTTGTGCCATTTAAGAATGTTACTTAAAATGTCTCATTTTCATGTCCCTAGAATTTTTGGAAAAATAATAGTTTTTATCTACATTTACCTATTTCAAAATCTAATGTGGTGTCCCTTTATTGCAAAATTGAAAAAGTACCGGTGCTCATCTATAGAACCGGATGCGTCCCTTCATTCAATCAAAAGTTTGCGTACCAGATAAATTGCATTACTCCATATTATAAAAAACTAATGATCTAGATAAATACTATTTTGACAGTTGAACAAAATTTGACCATGTTACAATGAGGAGGTGTTAACTCAACCCGAAATTAACCTGATGCTCAACCCACAACCCTAGATGTGTTTACTAGTAAAATTGATAAGTGATTAGTACTCATTATAATGTCAACTATTGATGTGATACAAGCACTTTGTTATATAACTCAATGCAAATGTGATAGTATAGACATCACACATTAATGTGATACTAGCGTGTGAATGGTGTGCAAAGCAATCTATTATCTCAGGGATTGGTCGAGACTCTCGGTAAAATCACAAGTTAAGGTGGACAACCAAATGGCTTAAAAAATTAGTCAATACATGCTCGTGTGAGCTCCCGGCTCCTTTTAGGCAGTTTGATTGAACCCTAACCCGAGTCCCAGCGGTCAGCCCGCGGTAAAATCCTTAAAATTGTATATATCACGAAAAATGAGGGGCATTTATGTAGTCCCAACTCCATATAAACCCGATCCATTCCCCACATTCAACACCGTCACTCTCTCATTCAACTCACAAGCGAAGGACCGGTAAAATTCAAACAGAGAACCATGTCTGCATGCAGCAAAATCCGCCACATCGTCCGCCTCCGGCAGATGCTAAAGCGATGGCGCAAGAAGGCCGCCACCTCCGCCCACCGAACCCCTTCCGACGTCCCGGCCGGCCACGTTGCCATTGCCGTCGGCACCACCTGCAAAAGATTCGTAGTCCGAACCACATACCTCAACCACCCCGTTTTCAAGAAATTACTCAGACAGGCCGAGGAGGAATACGGGTTCACCAATTCGGGCCCATTGACCATTCCCTGCGATGAATCACTATTCGAAGAGATTCTCCGGTACTTGGCCCGAACAGAATCGAATCACAATAATCCGACCCGGTTTATGAGTTTTGAGGATTTTCAGAGATACTGCCATGTCGGAATCAGAAGCAACATTGAGTTCTGGGCCGAGTCGCGACCACTTTTGTATGGGATTTCTGATAAGTCTATATGCTGAAAAGCATATCTTCAAGAAATTCTCCGGATTTTAACTCGGGTTGACTCGTCCGGATTTGCTCAACCGCACATACGTCAGCTAAATTCTTACATTTTCCTGCATGGCGTTTACTCTTTTCACAGTTTTTGGTGATTCTTACGGTGAACAGTGAGTTTCTGGGTTGAATCAACCCTGTCCGGAGATGGCAAGAAGGTGGGTGAGTCGCCGCCGAGTCGTCCCGGGTTCACTCGGAGTAAAATGAGAAACAGAGTAATGCAAGTTGCCGAAGGCAGAGAGGGCATCAACAATCCAGTAAATAACAACGATTTTTATCGATTTGATAAACGCGAGACTCAGAGAAGAATTTGTAACACGTTTTCTGGAATATTAATTTACGGTACATAATTCTTTTTGAAATAATTTTTAATTTATGTATTATTATTGTTTATGAAAAATGGTTACTACGTGGCACGTGCAAGCCTTTTTGGTTTATAATATAATTGCAACATGCCATGTGGGAGAGAGAAGAAAAAGGGATAAAATAAGAAAATCAAGTTCTGCGGTATATAACTTCGTTGTTTTTGAATTTCCTTGCATATTTCGGATAATTCAGTTTATTCATTTATGATTCATCTTTATTTTCAATTTTCTGTTGATCTGAAAGTTACGATCGTCAGATGAATAGAATATTTTTTATTAGACGTATAATAATTTCACAAAACTATAAAATGAGATGAATTTTATGCTATAGCTATCTTGAGCTGTTAGCCGGTATCCAAGCATGATTTTTCTCCCCTTTGGTGCCCTTCATTATTCTGAAAGAGGATGGCGGTGAATTTAAAATTTTGCTTAAAGTGGTGATCCTTTTTTTTTTTTTTAAACTAAACATTACTTAATTTTTAGTGGGATTTTTAAGCCTCCATTTAAGTTTAATGGGGAGTTTGGATGCCTCTACATTTTTATTCATCATCAAAAAGTTTTACGAGTTTACTTGAAAAGATGGACATATGAGTCTTACCTTCCAAATAAAAATACAAAATTAACAAATGAAAAATAAAAAAAATCAAAATAGAGAATGCAATACACGAAGAGGAGTACTACTCCTCATTTACAAATTACAATATGTCAATAATAATAAATTAATAAAGAAAGAAAGCAAGAAATATCTCATATCAGTTTCAGTAACCAGCATGCTGCATCAGCCTCACTAAATGAATTTCATTCTCATCAACCTTCAATATATACCAGTAATCAAACCCCTCAAAGCCTTTTTACTGATCAATCGTTGGGTTAATTTTAGAAAAAACAAAAATGCATAGAGCAAGTATCGAGCACCACATTTTCTAGATGGATCAAACTTTGGTCATCGAACTTTCTAGGCTTCCTCATTCATTCATAACCAATATTTTTGAGAGCAATCGAGAAGAATGTGTCTGTACTTTTTTTCTCTTTTGAAAACACTTGAGTTTTTCAGTGTAGTTTTTAGGCATTTACCTAAACTTCATAGAGGAAGAAAATATTTGGTACTCCCGGAGTACCCTCCACCCAATCAACAACCCGGTCTCAAAAATGGAGTTCAAAAACCCACGTGTAGGTTCCTTATCTAGAGTACTTGAATTTTTCCCATAGAGGCATTTAGATGCCCCTATTATTTTAATGGTGGATACTTAGACAATTAATTTCTTCTAACTACAATGCGTTAAAAGTCATTTATTTAAAAGTTTAAATTGTTCATTTAAAAAAAAAAAGTTTAAGTTGTTAGATTCGATCATATTTGTATTAGTTAATAAATATGTTCAACATGTACCCCTAGTAGGTAAGATTTTTCATCGAAGTTTATCAGGTGCATATATATCATTTAATGGGGTGGTTCAAAAATTTAAATTGCCTGATTTAATGTCAAGTTAAATCACAGGGTGCAAAAAAAAAAACCCCTTTTTTACTCTTTGAAAATTGGAAAAAAAAAATTAGTGTTTTCACTAAGGGTTGTCGAATTTCGACTACGCCTTCCACCGTCTTCTAGCTACACTCATGTTAAAACATATTAATGTAAAGGCATAGATGGTCAGATTCAGCCATGTACTACTTATTATATATATTCAATACAACATATATATGTGCTCTAATTTATTTTCAAATAAAAAAAAAGAACATATGTGCTCTAATTTATACATTTGGCCCCTCATTTAGCTTTGTCTACCCCTATTGAACTTGTCTCACAACCTATTTGGTCCAATTAAATTACGTCACGTGTCCAATTTATTTTTTTCCTACACATTATTTGAAAATAGGTTTTTTCCCCTTGATTTTTTCTTTTTAGCTTTTTTTCCCCTGCATTAATCTTGCTCTTAGTCTAGCTTCAACTATGGAATTTCCACTCACTCTTGCATATGGGCTCTAGCAGGAGAACTGGGTATTCATTAGGTCCATGTAAACATGTATAGCACTTTGATGACCTTGTCTAAAATGTAAATTGCAAAAGAATTATTATTATTATTATTTGGATGAAAAATCTAGAAGTTCATTTTTTTTTTAATACAAGGGAAAGATAGGGGAGGTGAGGGAAATTAGAGGAGGATGGTTGTGATACGAACCCGAATCTCCTACTCAAAAACTTGAGTATCGAACCACTACATTATAATTTAAACCACAAAATCTAAAAGAACGGTAGGATAATGACTATAGAGGTCTCCATGTAAGAAAGCATATAGCATCGATGTACAATTTTGTAGAGAAATTTTTGTTTATACGTCTTAAATAATTAGAATTTAGAACTAAAGAATTCAGAGAGTAAATCGCAGCCATTGAATTGGGTCGATGCTTATCGTCCATCACTGGCCGCATGGAAGTGCGTATATATATAAAATAAAGTGCAAAGAGCAAACAAAGTTTACCAAACAAAGTTAAATATGTAACTTGTAAGAATAATGCAATTTTGTCTTATTTATCCTTTATTCTTTAATATACCAATATATATATATATATATATATATATGCATCTTTGAAAATACAACGGGTAAATATGCAATTTTTCCCCAAAAAAAGGTAAATTTTACAAAAATAATTACTGGACTAGAAACCGGGCTCCTTGTGAGAACATTGCCGGGCAAACATTAACTTAAGTGAAAATTAGGCTGTACACACCAATTGACCTATCTATTGTTTAAAATACTTGGGTAATTGGCGCAAAACGTCCCTACCTTTCAGTTTTTTGCACAAATCGTCTCTATCTTTCATTTCTTGGTAATTTCATTCCCACCTTTGCATTTTTTGGTGCAATTCACCCATGCCGGCACTTTGCCGTTAATATTTCCGTTTGTCATCCTTTTTTTTTTGTAATATTACACACACACATACTTATATTATTTTATAAAGTATAAATTAATGCATTAATTATTATTTTTTGTATTTTCAAAAAATTAATACATTTAAATCTAAATACATCAATAAAATATTAGATAAGATTAAAAAAGAGTATTGAGTTTTATTTTATTATACTGTTTTACGGGGTTCAGAACTGATTACTAAATAGACGTATAGTTAAAATGTATAATAAGCAATATAATTAACAACGTTACTGCCTAAATAAAATAAAATATAATTTGATTTTCTGATAATTTTCTTGAATATCACACACACACATATATTCTCTTCAACAGTCAGAACTATCAGAAGAATTGAAGAGAATATGTGTGTGTGATATTCAATAAAATTATTCAAAAATCAAATCATATTTTGTTTTATATAGGCAGTAATGTTGTTAATTATTTTGCTTGTTATACTTTTTAACTATACATCTATTTAGTAATCAGTTCTAAACGTAGTAAAACAACATAATAAAATAAAACTCACTACTCTTCTTTAATTTTATTTAATATTTCATTGGCGTATTTAGATTTAAATGAATTAATTTTTTGAAAATACAAAAAATAATAATTAATGTATTAATTTAGGCTTTATAAAATATAAAAGTGTGTGTGTGTGTATATAAAATATTACAAAAAAAGGATGACAAACAGAAATATTAACGGCAAAGTGACGGCAGGGATGAATTGCACAAAAAAATGTAAAGGTAAGATGAAACTTCCGATCTAGAAATGAAAGATAAGGACGATTTGCACAAAAGAAGTGAAAGGTAGGGACGTTTTGCCTCAATTAGCCAAAAATACTTCTTTTATAAACTAATTATCAAAATACTGTGTCACTGCGTATTAAATTAGATTAATACTTCTTTTTAATTATTTAGATCGGAAGTAAATTTTTTACTATTTAGTTTTTATTCTCATTTATTTTTATTTCTCTCTCATCACCCTCATTATTTAACCGTCTATGCATCCCTAGATTAAGGAAGTTTCTTCTTTCCATTTTCTTGGTTTCCTTGTTCGAATCAACCACTGAGAGAATTTGTTGTTGGATTTTCTTTGAAGATTAACGCAAGTATGTTTGGGTTTTTAGATTCGCTGCAAGTTTCTTTTTTTACTCCAACAACACCAGTGGAGAAGATGTACTCGTTTCCAACCCATGTTCCTCCGTGCTTGACGAATACATTTACGTAACTCATCCCTATATTTACAAGTAGAAACATAGTATTATTTAATTCATAATCTGTAACACATTACATATATTGTATGTTATACCATAATATAATTTGTAACTAATTATCTTTGTGTAAGTTGCAAAATAAGTAGAGTATTTGCAAGTCCTTAAATTTCTCTCATATTTGTAACAAATTATAATCATTGCAAGTGTAACTAATTACAGTTCGTAAATTGCAATATAAGCAGGGTAGTTACAAGTTGGTAGATTTGTCTCATACTTGTAGCAAATTTCAATCATTGTGACGAATTATACATTAACAGCAAACATTGAGTATAATACACAAACATAAATACAGCCTAATAATATGGATATTGCATTAAATCGTGGTTAATTGAATAATAACATGGATATGGCAAAAACACAATTTAGTTTAAGAGTGTGTAGTTTTCCACATAAATTGTATAAGACCAAAAACAAAGGCTTTTAGGAATCGTCCATGTATTACCGTTGATTACGTCTTCTAATGAAGTATGAACATGAGAAAGTTATTGCAATGGAAATTAACTTATCAATTGTATCGTTTGATGACTAGTATGTTCATTCCCTCTCTTAATTTTCATGACACTGGTATTTGAATTTGTTGAATGTCTAGCTCCGACCGTATTTCTTTTGATCGTATCTTTCTCTAGTTAATGATTGGAGCGATTCTTAATCTGAACAGTATAGAATCTGTTGACGGAATGCGCGCGGGTGAGATGATAGAGAAAAAATGATAGTTTTGATTATTCTGTAACTGACGTAAATTAGAGTGGAGAGATAAGAGAGAAAATGCTAGTTTTATTTTACCAGGAGTCTTAATTTTAGAATTTTAATTAATTTTTTTTTCATAATTTTGCTAATATTAGTAATGGAAGTATAATTGCAATTTCTTTTATATAAAGTTACAAAGACCCAAATTCTTACAATTGAGAGCATTATTCCAAATTAATACAAGTGTAACTACTTACATGCAAAATTCCAACTTAACTTAAAAAAGGAATTTTGACCCATAAACCAATTTGAGTTTGCATACGAGGGAAAATGAAAATGGTTCCTTGGGGATCCCCTAAAAAGAGAAGGGGGAAAGGAAAACTAAAATGTATTTTGAAAACTTTTCTTTTGGAAAATACAATTATATTATTCAGTTTAACAGTACAAAATATATATAGATATTGAAACACGTCGCAAAGAAATGTAAACTAGGTAAAAATAAATCTACCTGGTGACCCTTTGGGCTTGGATTGGCTGAACATTACTTGGTGGTTTTCAGCTAATAAAAGCCCCTTTTGTTGGCCCTCTTTAATCTCTATGTTGTTAAGATCTGTCATAGTTGGGTCTTGTGCGTCCACTTGTTTTGATCCTGAGTCAGGTTGGGCTGAGCTTGTAAGACCATTTGCAGATCAATAAAATTTTATTTTACTAAAAAAACCCAAATACAGAGGAATCAAACTTTAGAGCTCTATGTCCCAGTATCTCAACCTAGCATTCTAACCAAATAGTTACTTCCCTTGTGTGCTTTAAAGCTTTAATAATAAGTTGCAATTGTTTTGCTTCTCTTTTCTTTTTAAACAGTTGGACAAACAAAATGCATTTGGGAATCGGTTTATAAACCAAATAGTTTATAAATTGTTAAGACTTATTAGGCGCACCTTTGTTACTAGTCATCAAGCGCACCAGTTTTCATATAATTTCTTTAGATCATTTTCTGAAAAGTTAAAAATTTATGACTCATCAAACTCAACTTTTTTACTTTTCTATTTATAAAAAAAAGAAAAGTGACATTTTATGTACCATCTAGTTATAATCCGGTTGTCAAATGCCCCGTAAGTTTTGTTTTATTCCTACACGTATGGAAATTAATCATGCGTAAATTTAATTACATTGCGTACCCACTATTTTCTATGGAGCCAACCCGAGTTTCGTTATAAAGGACACGTATTTACATTGCAATACTTGATTTGAGGACAAAGTTATGGTCCCAATATTTTGTAAAAGTGGAGAAGAGTGATAGGCACGTGAGCTCCATAACCGAGTCTCAGTAGAAAAATTGTTGCTTACCCTTAAAAACACACACTGCTTACATTAAATAAAAAAACAATAAAGTTTGAATATTGATAGTCCAAAAATTAACGACGGTTAGTAATAACTGTGTTTAATCCCCTTATTTCACCTAAATAAATTTTGTACCTTATGTAGAATATAAATTCTCTTTACCGTCAATGGTATTTTTTAATGACAGCTTTAAAATATTATATCATCATTCCTAGATAACACAAAAACGAGTGCAAAAAATAGTAGTTGAACCACTTGATCAGTTGATTACAAACTAAATTATATATGCTTTTGCCTCCAAAAACTCTAAGATGGGTAGTATTTGATAAAAGATCATTTAGACATCTTCAATGTCCAAATATAAATTTCGCCACCAACATTCTACTATTGAGTTTTAAGTTTATAAAGTTCTATTCAAGTAAAAAAAATTTAAAAAATAATAATCAGTATATATATATGATGTTGCTTTGACAGAAATTGCTTACCAGTGGCCACATTTATCTTATCTACATTCTTAGGCTAGTATTTCAGCTCATTAATGATGCTAAAATTTCAATTTCCAAAGTAGAATGATTTTGTGCGTTCAATCTACCCTCTTAAAGATTTAGACATTTTTGTACTTAAATGGCTTGGGATTGTTGTATTGTTTCACCTAAAATATTCCAATGATCAAGTTGGCGGGAAATAATTAAAATCCATTAACTAATAATGAAATTTAATACATCTAGAATATACACTATTATATACTCCATTCGTTTAAAAAAGATAGTCCACTATTCCATAATCTACTCATCATATTGGACGTGTATTGAATTTTTTATTTCTATGTGTGTCCATAATTAATTAATTATTGTTATTAAACTATCTATGCATTTAAAGTATTTCAAACAATTAATGAAACATAAGGGTTTTTGTGGAAAAACAAGATAAAATTTAATGTTTCAACTATATTATAACTATTATTTTTTAATTTGTATGAAAATAATTATTGGACTATCTTTGTGAGAAGGATGGAGTATTGTTCAGCATGCTAATCATGACATGCTATATGTCTTTTGTATAGCAATGGAGAAAATTTCTCTTTTACAAGCATTCCCCTTAGAAGGAGTAGCGACTAGCGTGTGATTTCCTTCAATTTGAATGCCCATAGTAGTTTTGGTTTTGTGACTTGTGTCATCTGAGAAAAAGCTACAAAAAGCATCCCTAGGTAATGGCAGCCTGTGAGGGAAAAAAATTGTTTCCAACATGGGCTAATTAACAAACCAAAAAATCAATTTTTTTTTTCTTTTACTTAATTTCAAATGTATCTACATTATTAGTTACATCACCACATGCTCATCAACAATTGACATAACAAAGGCCATTATAACTTGAGTAAACAAATAACAAGGACACAAAAGTTTTAAAAAACCATTCAATCACTTAAAACACAATTCTTCTTTCGTATAGATGCACACCTCCTTTGCCTTATGGCAAAACCAATTGGCCCGTAGAAGTTTGTTGAATGGCCTATATATCTTAGATGGGCTAACTTGCTCGAGCTCTAATAAGATTAGAAGGGTGGAATTCTCCCTCTTACCCTGTCGTTAGTATTCTTTTACACTTCAGCAAATAGAATTCATAAAATCGGTTTAGCTGTCTCAGTTGTATATAACTCATGATGAGTATTTGAGTTTCAAATATATTTGTCCATCTTAACAAGTCAAACAATATATGTTATACAGCTACTATAAAATTTGGACTTTTTATATCAACCCCACTTCTTATACATATACTATTTCAAATACAAAACTAGACACAAAACTTAATATCAGTCAAGTAATGCTACCAAAAGCACAAACATCATAAAATAATACATCCATGGTTTTATCTTAAATAAAAGGCCACCTAATTAAGCCAAGAACAGTTCAAAACGAAAGCAACAGCAAGCAAAACGACAGTCAATTGCGTGTGCTACAGGGAAAACATATTTGATACCTATTATATTAGTGTCTGTCAAATCATAATTTAAAGTTTTTATTACACATTAGGTCGATTTCAACTGTCTTAATCTTGTAACATGTACATTAATTACTCTTCATTTCTTTGAATAATTATTATTGTTTGGTTATTGATCGTGTTCATTAATAAATAATTCTAAAGCCCACCTCGGTGACTTCCTCAAATAAAAAACTAAGAGTCAAACCGACAAGCTAGCTAGATACAATTTTTACGAGAGTTCAAAAGTAATTAAGAGGCAACTGTTACTTCTTTGTTATATATGCGTGTCCTAAGCTTCTCTAAGGTATGAAAATGAACATGTAAGCTTTTTCACACGGGGACAAAGTAGGGTGTGTTTGAAAGCGAGTTATCTTGGATGTATAATTTAGTCGATCACTTGTAACTGTGAAGTAGAATTATAGCAAAAGAACACACAAACACAAAGTGAATGAGCACGTAAAAAGCAAAACACTGCTTTTCCACTTATAATTTTTGAAAAAAAGAAAAAAAGTACAAAGTTAACTTATTTAGTTTCTTGGATTAATTAATGTTGTCCAAAATCAAAAGCCAAAGAAAGGCAGGCACCAAGAAAGTGCCAAACTGTGATGTCCCAAGTTGTTTTAGTGAACTGTTTCTCATTTTTAAAATTGGAATATTGGTCTATTAATGTGTTGTCGCTTATCAAATATAAGTTTAATTGTATCAACTTTCATCAAAAAGTATATATATGGGTAATTAGACTGTCGTTTGGTAATAGACTTTGCATCCTTTGTTCTCTTTACGATTTTAGGCTTTTTCTAAATTTCTTAAAATGTTGAAAACTTTATTTAATTTCGTACTTTTAAAAATGCATTTCCAAAAATCAGGAAAAAATAGTGTAGATTGTAGAAAGTCTTCAAGACATGTAACATTTTATTCTATCCATGTGCGAAAAAGGATAAACATCTTATTGATCCCTAAGGATATCATACTCACCAAAAAGGTACCCGTTTAGTCTTTATCATTTTGTAGAAAGTCATAAAAAGAAAGATGTAAGCGTGCATGTGGGTGGGAATTCAGATGTCATCAAGACATGTACAATTTTATTTTGTTATATAGTTACTTTAATTTTAATGAAATTGACTTCATTGCAACAAACGAGTCGATTGTGACACTTAAAATCTAACTTAATAAACTTCTTGTTACATTTAAGTATATTCATTAACAACAATTAATGCAGTACGTTGACAACAGAATTGTTGTAACATAATTTCAGACATCAATGTACCTAAATCCATTTCTTGTCATCAACCAAGAAATGAATTATGTGTGACGTACAAAGTAGTTTAGAAATTTCCCATTTAGGCCTTCTATCTTCCATGATTGATACATGTACGTAACCAGCAACTACAAACTAGCCCAAGTTACAGTTACATCACACTCCCGGCACTGATTGCATGTCCAAGGACTTCACTCACGCTCTCAATATTTTCGAGGGTAAATCATGAATATAGATCAATGACAAGACGTCTGACACTGAACATATGATATAACATAATATCAGTTACTAATATAATTTATGGAGTGGTAATGCGCTCAGAGTAGCAGATGATATTATGTTACATCACTGTCTGGTGCTATAACGATATCAGTCATCCAGTAACTGAAATCTACCTCGGTAAATCAGCCAAGTCACTTCTATACGTTGATTTTTATTGTTTGGAAAATTATATTCACACTGTAGTTATTGTTTGAAGCACCAAGTTTTTGATCGAAAATTTAGAAAAAAAAGAAGTTCTCAATTGCACTTATTTTTTAAAAGGTTAAATAGGCTAATTTCACAAAAAGGTCATCAACCTTTGAGTTAAGAGCGCGTTTCGTCCCCAACCTTTTTAAGCAGCATTTTTGTTCCCCAACATTTGAATAACTGTGCGCAAATCGTCTTTTTGACACTATTCATTAAATTTGAATGGTTATGCCTTTTACTTTTTTAATATTAAAAATAAAACATTTAAAAATATTAAAAATAATAAAAAAATTTAAAAAAAAATAGAAAACAACTTACCCCACCAAATGGCCGCTAGAAACGGCAACAAGGCAGTCGTTTCCGGCTGCCGAAATGGGGAGGTGAATCTCCTTCCATTTCCTGCCGACAGGAAATGGAGGGGGATTCACCCCCCAAAACGTTGTCAAAATGGTAGCAATCAGTAGTTTTGCTGTTGGAAACGACAGCAACTTTACTGCTGTTTCTGGCAACAAAAATAGGGGGTGAATCCCCCCTGTCAGAAACTGCATCAGACTGTTGCCATTTTCTGGTGGCTTTTTGCTACAGGAAACAGCAGCAGCTTTCCTCCCCATTTTGGCAGCAAAAGTTAGGGGGTGAAAACGACAGCAAAATTGCTATGGTTTTCGGCAGCAAAAATGCTACCGTTTCTGGCAATGTTTTTTTGGGGTGAATTCCCCATATTCCCTGTCATTTCCGGCAGTCATTCGTTGGGTTGGTTTGTTTGGGTTGGGTTGAGTGGGGAGGGGTGGGGTGGTGGTTTCTTTTTTTTTTTTAATTTTTTTATTATTTTTAAATGTTTTGTTTTTAAAAAGACAATTTACGCGTATTTATTCAAAGGTTGGGGACAAAAGTGTTGCTTAAAAAATGTTAGGGACAAAACGCACTCTTAACTCAAAGGTTAGAGACCTTTTGTGAAATAAACCCTTTTAAAACTATGTTCATGACTTCTTTCTATACTGTAGTTCTTGAAATTTTCATTATGTTTGGCAAAAGACTTATTTATCTCTAACGTCTTTCAATAACAAGTAAATCAGTACAAGAGCGTAGAAGTTGACTTTGATTTTGAAGTAACATTTATAATTTTATTGTTAGCGATTAATTTTCTTGATTTATCGTGACCGGAATGTGACATAGAACAGGGGAGGATGTAAGTGTATTAACAAACAAAGATTGACACCCTTTAGCGAAATGAAAAAGTGAGCATTGTGGGTACCGAATGTGATGCGGAGAAAGGTCCTCAATCTCTATTTATTCATTGTTGCATATTTGCCCTCCTTTTTTCCTTGCCGACAGATGTGGATTCTTATACGAACTAAGAACGACGTCGTTTTCTATTGAGATGGGTGGCGAGGGCTATTGTGCGCCGTAGGCGAAAGTGAAAATTTCTTGGTCCCTACTATTGAATGAGACTTGAATGAATGAATTAAATAAAACAAAAGGTGTCTTTAATAGATAGTAATTAATAAAGAATATTTACTAAAATTTTTTGGGTTGTTAACTTGCTAATTGCTTTCCATAGATGATGGGGATAGAAGCAATAAAGAATGACACATCTTGTGCTCGATGTATATGATCCAATCAATGGGTCTTTATACCAGTAGCTCGACTGTTTATATTTCTCACATGATGAGGTTTGAGCAAAAAAAAAAAAAATCTTAAATTATGATAAACCCTTGGTTCAATCAGATTATTATATTTTTATCAGCTAAACCTTTTTATTTATAGTGAATCAACAGTTTAGATGTCACGTAGTGGGGGTGAAAAGTGGAACTAATAAATAATTGACAAGTACCATAAATTATAAATTCAATTAATTTCTATTATTACTGATTGACTCGATGTTAATAGACTTCCTAATTTCTTAGGCTTTGTTTTTTTCTTGATAATAAATAGCTGTAAAACAGGTAACATCTTTTACTCATTGAAGCTATAATTAAAATACTTACCTGTTTAAACTTATGAGTTATGAATGAATGAATAAATAATTGTTGAACCTACCATATACAACTGTTTTAACAGTACCGGGGCTCAACTAATTGAAATCGGGTTTTATTCCACACGCCAACGCCTTGATAGATATACGATATACCGATGGAACAGTTGTGCCGCTGTAATATTTACTTGTACTCATTGCTTCAGAAAAATCTGTACGGATATATAAGCGTGAAAGGAATTGATACACATATGTGCACGTCTATTGGTTCATAAATTATCTCGTAACATGACATTAATTAATAAAATTATGTCACATGATTGTTTATAAATTAGCTGCAAAACACATTGATAGTTATATTAATAAAAGCTTCTCCCTTTCAAAAATTTAAAAAAAAGAAAAAAAAAAAAGAAGCTTCATATCTATCTTCCCTGACAAAATATATTAATGTTAAATAAAAGGAGATTTTTAACCTTTGGAGTTTGTCATCCTTTGTATAGGGATTTGTATTGTTGATTTCTTGTAGCTTCTTCAAAAAGGTTTGTATTGCTGTTTACTTTGCACAAGAATATATATATATATATATATCTATACACGCACTTGTACCCACTGTTATAATACTGATTGTAATTGTACTTTAAGAAAATAATAAAATTTCACATAATGAATGTCGGCTTTTGGATTGAGATGAATTTAAAAGTAATAAAATATGTGGAAAAATAAGATATTATCAAGTATAATTATACAAAAAGATTGCGTAAAGTGTTTATGTGAGTGTAGCACGATTCATTCATAAAAATGGAAAAATAACTTTGAAATTGATAAGCATTGGTTTTTTCTATACCAGCCTGATTTATATATACAAAAAGTCAAGGTTATGGGCATTCTATACTTATAGCTGGATTCTAGCACTACTATTTATTTCTTCGCTTGGATTGAGTTAAAACTTATCTTGTGCTAAAATCGAATGAAAGAGGCCATGGGAGGTTGCCAAAAAGCCTGCCTAAAATTATGGAATGCTTTGACTCTTGTGTCCTAATTAATTCTGATGTAGATATTAGGGGACATAAAGTATACAAGAAAATAAAAATTGATCCTTGATTTCAAGTTGATAAAATTGAGTGTGCTATATTTTTATTAGAAAAAAATTTACCAAAGAGCTAGGTTTACACCTAAAAAAAAAATGTTACTTTTATAAATTGAGTATATATATATTAATGTTTAATTACTGTCCAATCATATCTCGTCATACGTTTCCCATGATATATATATACACACACACATATATATTATACACACATATTTTGTTATTTTATAGATCATTTTAAATTTCATGTAAATCTACATTGACTTTCGATGTTCTTAGGTTTCCATGTGTGAGAGAGAGAGAAGAAAAACCTGGGAAATATATTCATAGTCACAACCAAATTTAATTTTATGTATTAATGATATTTGTTTCTATTAGCAACATGTTTGGTAAAAAAGTATTTAATGATATATCATTTTTTCAGTATACAAGGTGGGATCAGAGTTAGATGATGACTCTAACCCGAATTAAATATATCGGTAAAGAGGTATCGTTAACAAGCCTCAATCTTAGTGATATTTGTTCATATGTGTGTGTGTAGGGTAAATAAATGGTTTATAAATTGAATAAGTCTAGTTATGTATCAAAAAGTTAACATAAAGTTTGACAGAAAAATGCAATATATATGATCGTTGATAATGTATAAATAAAAAATATTTTTGTCAAGTATATTATCTATGTCAATTTTTATGTATATACCTCTATTTTCTCGTAGTTTTGCTCAACCCTCACTGAACTAAAATGACAAAAAATCTTTAAGATGCTTGTGGGAAGAATCATGCAGAGCAGAACGGGTGCACAATCCACATGCACAAAATCGTTGACGAGCCAAACTCAAATGATGAGCTGGCATTGAGTGCATTGACTTCCAAATCCCCACCCAAAAAAAATATACAGTTCAGCTTTTATCCTGTCACCCACTTGCCAATCACTCATTTTCCAGAGGCAATTTTGTCAACTCATAGCAATATATATATATATATATAAGATTTTCACAAATGTTTTTAGGTGGCTATGTTATTAACTTTTAATAATTCAAACTTCTGAATGTTAAAACATAATAATAATTCAACTTTACAAAGTAAGATATGGGTACATTGTAAATTTCTATTGATTCTCAATTAAGGCAATAAAAATTTCCTTATGACAATCGGACTACCGACAAGCACCAAATTAGAGAATAAATTCAGAGGATGGAATAGTACAATAGATTTCGAAAAGATTTTTTAAGAAAATGCATAATTCACCATCTTTACTTGAATATCTCTAATTCAGAAGAACTTTTTAATTCATTTTCCAAGAAATGTTTCATATCTTAGTTAGGCCATTTCTAGAATTATCTTTCCTTTCCTTACTTTTTTCCTTGTTAAAGGACCAAATCAGCAATTACAAGGAAACGTGGAGGAATAATTTACTTTTTCGAAGGTCATATACTAACATACTACGAGGAGCAATACTTTAAGAACCGGTAATGCTATTTTCCAATCATTCCCAAATTTAAAAGGAGCATCGTTTTTGGAACTTATTCAAATGTCTTGCCTTTCAAGTGACACCTCAACTCAAAGCCAGAATATTTTGACACTCACTGCCCCACTTCCCCCCGCTCCTCGCCACCTACCGACCACCACTTCCACCACCATCTCCACACTCCGGGAACACGCGCACGCACAGTAAAAGAGCAGCATTCTCAAGCGCATATCTTAATTTTTCTCATCACAACCTGAATTCACAAGCTGGACGCTAGTGGCTTTTGTTAGCAATTTTACTGACTAACTGGTAAGTGGGATTTCTTACGCATGCACATACTCATCGGAGCTTCAGATTAAGTTTTTGGCAGTGAATGGAATCACCGAGTGACTGAAATTTTTCTGACTTTTGATTTGTTTTGTTTTTTGTGTTGTGAAATCATTGTTTTCGTTTCCATTTGCGATCACTTGTTCTTGCATTTTTAGATGCCATTTTTATCGTATTCTACACATTTTTAAGCGCTCCACCTTCTGGGTTTTAGTTCTAAGAGCACCCTGCACTCGCTGATTTCCGCTTTTTTGTATTTCCTGGTGGGCTTGAATCAGTTTTTGTTAATATGGACTGCTTTTGATTTGCTTCAATTTAATTTGATTTTGTTGGGGGGCTCTTTGAATCTTGTCTTTGTTTTAATTATTTGGATTTTAAGTCACTAGACTGAATTTTCAGTTGTATTTTTTCGGTTCAGATATTAGTCTCCATTTTTGAATTTTTATTATAGGCATGAAAAATTTCGATGATTAGGTGATTACCCCTTTTTTGAGCTGGGAGACAAAAATTTGATTAAATATTTTGGGTTCAGTTCAACAATGATTCATAACTTATAATGAATAAATAAGCTTAAACCAAAATTTCATAAATGCAATGAACAATTTTTCGTCATTTACATTCTCTTTTTTAGTACTTTTGTTCGATTATGGGAATGTCGTAATCATGGTATATTTTCATTGTTTCTGGTGGCCTATCCCTTTCTTTATCCCCATTACCATACTTTTTAATCATATCTAAAATTTGTATGCCTTAAATATTTGAATTACTTTTGTAGTGTTGAGTTTGTATTAATGATTTGATAGGAATGTTTCTTTATGCATGTCTGACCTCCAATTATTTGCCCTTGATTTTAATCTTGTAGTCTATAAATATTTTTGACTTCTCGGATCCCAACTTCTCTTTTTCTTATTTATCTTTAGATACTTTTTCAACTCAAATAAGAAGAATTCACGGATGACGCTTGCATTATTCCCTGATGGTTTTTTTTTTTTTTTGAACGTTTACAACAAAGGTGTCAATTGGACCCTACGACCTTGGTAGGGGAATAAAGTTTCTAATTCTGCATTTGAGCGCATAGTTAGGCTTGCAGCATTTGGAACGACTGATTGAAGGTTTCAATTCAAGGTTAGACAAATAATAGTAGCTAGTATTATACTGGAAATCTAATTATTCATTTACTTATGCTTTTATACTAAACCTTACATTGAAATTAGAGCCATAAAAGACTTTTGTTCTATATGTTGACAAGAAACAATGTTACAATGATTCTCAACCGGCATTTACCATGTCATGATCACAGGGAACTTAGATAAATTACTAGGTGGTTTTATGCCCTGAACTATGTGATGGTTGTTATTTTTGAATGCTTTTTGAGGTTTATGTCATGGTTTTTTTACTATTAGGAATAATTAGCTAACATACTTCGCTATCTTGTTTGGACAAATAGAAAATGATGGATAAAAGAAGTTGGCCATGGAAGAAAAAATCATCTGACAAGCAAGTCGCTGAGAAAGCAGTGACTGGTGCGTCAAGCTTTGCCCCTTCCGATGTAACGGTAACTCAGGCTGACCAGGTTTGTCATATTATACCATGCAGCTCTTGTATTGAGATAACATGCATGTTTGGCTGAGCATAAAAATTTTACCTATAAGTAAATAAATGAGATGTAAAATATTTTCAGTGGTCAAAGTTTGGAAATGACTAAATTATTTACCGAAAGCAACATAAGAGTTACTTCCAAATTAAGTAATGCTTTTTTTATGATTTATTTATTTTATAAATTAAAGTAGGACTGAAGTGAATAAGTAGACGGAAAAAATTACCAATTTGATTGAGTGTGCTACCACTATATTTCACCGGGAATACTTTTTTTAGGCTTAGCCAAACGTGTTTGCTTCCTCTTTCTCACAGAGTGACTCTTATGTTGCTGCCAGTTTGGTGACTAATGAGCTCTGCAGGTCATCTATCAGCTATATCGTATCTATGTTTTTTTTTCCCAGCCTGCTGCTTTGAGCATTTACAGATTCTTGTTCCAATACTTCATAACCTGAATTGCAGTTGACAAGTAAATTCATTAAATATGAATGTGTATCAGGGCCCAGTAAGTTTATGCAGTGTCCTTGAGATAATTTTGTTCCTCCTGGTGTTGAAAGTCACAATTGTGTATAATCATCTCTCGATTAATATCCTTTGTCATGTGCAAGATGTAATGTTTTAACAGCTATACTGGACGGAATTCATTTATGAAGATCCACTTGTTAAAAGAATTGTAGTAGTGGAACTGTTTTCAAAAAAAGGAAAAAAAAAAAAAATGGTGAATGAGGACCTGAATACACATTTACAAATAAGTTATAGGTATAATTTTCCCCTTTTGTTCTTTTCTGCAGTTTACTTAGGAAACACTTTAAGGAACAATAATTCCAAATTGACTATCACTTCAGTGGCCTGGCATTTTCCAATTTGATGCGACTGAGGCGATTCTTAATTTATTCTTAACGCTGTTTGCACCCTTCTGTTTGATCTTCTTGCAGAGTAAACAGGATAATGGTAAGAAACCAAAGAATCTCCAGATCTCAATGGATACATATATACATCTAACTGGATTGGAGAGTCAAGTGAAGTCACATGAGGAACGAGTGAAGACTTTAGAGGATGAACTAAAAGAGTTGAACCAAAAACTATCTGAAGCCAATTTGGAAATAACTAATAAGGAAAACCTGGTGAAACAACATGCAAAAGTTGCTGAAGAAGCTGTCTCAGGTTTGACTCATACATTCTGAAACAGCTAATAATATTTGTACTTGTTGCTTCGTTTTTCTTTTCTTTAGAACATTCAATATTTTGTGGATACTTATTTGATCAGAACCTTTTGCAGGTTGGGAAAAAGCTGAGGCAGAAGCCTCATCATTGAAAAATCACTTGGAATCTGTGACATCTGTTAAAGCTTACTGCTGAGGATAGGGCATCGCATTTGGATGGTGCTCTAAAAGAATGCATGAGACAAATACGTAATTTGAAGGAAGAGCATGAACAAAAGTTGCATGAAGTTGTTCTTAACAAAACAAAACAGTTTGACAGGATGGTGCTTGGCTTTGAAGCTAAGATAGCTAATTTGGACCAAGCCTTGCTCAGATCTGATGCTGAAAATGATGCATTATCGAGGTCTTTGCAAGAACGCTCCAACATGATGATCAAGCTAACTGAAGAGAAGTCACAAGCTGAGGTAGAGATAGAACAACTGAAGGCCAAAATTCAGTCTTCTGAGAGGGTAATAAATTCACTCAATTATGAGCTCCATATGGCTAAGAAAGAGGTAGAAATTCATAATGAGGATAAGAACATGAGTATGCGATCTGCAGATGCAGCTAACAAACAGCACCTGGAAGGAGTAAAGAAAATTGCTAAGCTTGAAGCTGAGTGTCAAAGGTTACGAGGTCTTCCGATCTCAAGAAATTGCCAGGTCCAGCTGCATTAGCCCAAATGAAACATGAAGTTGAAAACCTGGGCCGGGATCACGGAGAATCCCATCCAAGAAGGTTTCCAGTAAAGCCTTCTACTTCTCACTTGTCTCAACTTCCTGATTTTTCACTTGACAATTTGCAGAAGTATCAGAGAGAGAATGAGCTACTTGCCCAACGGCTATTGTCGACGGAAGAAGAAACAAAGATTTTGAAAGAAGCATTGTCAAAGCGTAATAGCGAACTACAAGATGCTAGGAGTTTATGTGCTAAGACAGCTGGCAAGCTTCAAAGTTTAGAGGCACAAACGCAAGCTAATGGTGAACAGAGAAGTCCTCACAAATACAAGGTTCAGCTTGCAATTGATAGTTCATACAGTCGAAATGGTATTGATCCACCAAACATGAGCTCCATGTCCGAAGATGGCGATGCTGATGCCAAAAGTTGTTTTGTGTCATGTGCTACAGCGCCAATTTCTGAGCTCTCTCATTTCAAGAAGTATGTTGATAGTTCACAAAAATCTGAAACAGCAAGTAACGTGGACCTTATGGATGACTTCTTAGAGATGGAAAAATTAGCATTTTTTTCAAATGATTCAAATGGAGCAGTTTCCAGGGCATATGCATCTGGTAATATAGCCAATGCAAGATCTGGGATTACGAACCCTGAAAATTCTGTAGATGGCACCAGAGACTTAGGTGCCCAAACGAGTGAGCATCATGATTCAAAAGCTCAAAAGCATCCAGAGGAAGAGGCAACAGCATCAAATCCTCAACTGAAAGTATCCCTGCCAATCTTTGTGAAACTACAATCAAGAATTTCTGTGCTTAAATCAATGTCTCAGGAGGACATGCAAGGAGTCTTAGAGGATATTAGTTATCTTGTTCAGGATTTGCAGGATCTCTGCATCACCAGTTAGTGAATTCTGTTGTTAAGGGGACTCATTGTCCTGACACTGCCATTGATTCCCGGACCTGTGCCAAGGATCCAGAAGTTCCTGTGCAAAAAGAAATGCATTTGTTTGGAGAAGTCAAACCATGCACCGAGACTGTACATACCATTAGTCAAGAGTTAGAAGCAGCAATTTCTCATATCCATGACTTCGTAACAGTTCTTGGTAAAGATGCAAAGGCTTCTGAGGAAACATCACCACTTGCAGTTGGATTGAACCAAAAACTGGATGCATTCTTTGTCAAACATAATGACATCATGAAAAATAGAACAAATCTAGTTGATTTTGTTCTAGATCTTTCTCAAGTATTAAACAAAGCATGTGATCTCCACTTTAATGTCCTTGGATATAGAAGTCTTCAAGTGGAAAATGGCAGTTATGACTGTATTGATAAGATAGTATTACCAGAGAACAAGGGTGTCGTAGGCTCATCAGAAGAGAAATATCCAAATGGTAGTGCCCATTTTCCGGATTCAACTTCTGATCCTGATATTTCTGAGGATGGTAATCTTGTTCCGACCTCTGAATCAACAGCCACTTCATGGAAATGCTCTAAGGAAGAGTTTGAACAACTGAAGTTGGAGAAGGATAATATGGCAATTGATCTTGCTACATGTACTGAAAACTTAGAAAGCACCAAGTCTCAGTTGGTTGAGACAGAACATGTTCTAGCAGAGATTAAGTCACAATTAGCATCATCTCAAAAGTCAAACAGCTTGGCTGAGACACAGCTCAAATGCATGGCTGAATCATACAAATCACTTGAAACACGTGCAGAGGAGTTACAAACTGATGTAAATCTCCTCCGTGGTAAAATAGAAGGCCTTGAAAATGAGTTACAAGAGGAGAGAAGAAGTCATCAAGATGCTCTAACTAGATGCAAAGATCTTTGGGAGCAGCTGCAAAGGTTTGTAAATGTTTCTTCCTTTAGAATTCCTACTTGGACCTCTGTCTTCAAAAGCTCAAATTCTATTCTTACCAAATAATTTGTTATAGCTTACGCATGTCTACTATTGAACAATTTAGATTTTAAGCACCTCTGAGACTAACAAGCATTTAGGTCTTGCATAAACGTTTAGCGTTGGGTGCTAAGTTCTGTTAGGCAATGATCTCAATGTAGTTTTCAACTAGAACTAAAGGAAGTTATGCTACTGATTTCCTGAGCATGTCCACTTGACCTTCCATGTTCTGTTTCTTGATTAGTAATTTAATGAATCCACTGACCTATAAACAATCAGTAAGTTTGCTTCTTGACATGTCACAGGATTTGGAATACTCCACTACTTCAGTAACTCCAAATTATTAGTCTTTACTAGTTATAGAAAGGTACCTTCTACTGTTCACCATATCTTGTTGTTCATCTTTCATGGCTAACGATTAAAAATATTGCCTACTTCTGCCAACTGTTTAAAGCATACTGATCTGTTGTCGCAACTTCAATATTTTGGCATAGATTGGAAGATGTCTCCGAGAAATGGATCAATCAATGTTTAAAACGCACATATGATCTATTGTCGGATGATTTTTGCCTTGTCTACTTTTATTATTTATTTATTTATTTATTTATTATTATTATTATCATTATCATTATTTTCTGTCAGTACATATTCTAACTCAGTTCGGATTATCCATGTGATTTTTTATTGAATTCGAGACAACATCAAGATACTAATAGGTTTTGTTGTCTCTCGAACTCGTTATCATGGTTGGCTTAATATTTTTTAATGGCAGGGCTGAGAGTGCAGCAGCTGATGGTGATGCCAAGACTAACCAGGTTAGTTATCTACAGCCACTTCAACCTTTACAGATGTATAATTGATCATTGCACTCAAAGCTTTATGCCAGATATCTTGCCTTATGTGGCTTTCATCCAATGGATAACATTGCATTGAGAAGTCCTCTCTCAAGCTTTTAAATAATATATTGGTTCAACCCTGTATGGAACCAAGTAAAGCAACTAATGTCTTGCCAGTTGCCACCACCATTCATGATTGTCAGACCATAGAAAATATTACAGACTACACATCAGGGTCGCCTTGAAGATTTAAGTTTTGGCATGGATTTTATTCTTGAACTTTTTCTTTTGTTCAAGTTCACATTTTCACAATGAGCTTTAATTATAGTTATATCCTTCTTACAACGAGCTAGAGTTTGAGAGTGAACGAACTACTTGACTTGTTAATTTTGTACCCCAAGCAGCTGCCTTATACTCTTGACTTAGTATTAGAAGGCCAACAGAATGAAGATCAATTTATTTCCAATTTGAGCAACATGAAATTATTTACTCGTGAACTTAAGTGAACTCTTAAGCTGAGCAAGCATGCCCCGATCTGTTTCAGGAAAAAGAGTTGGCTGCTGCAGCAGAAAAGCTTGCAGAGTGTCAGGAAACGATATTTCTTCTTGGAAAGCGGTTGAAAGCATTACGTCCTCAAACCGACTCTGCAGGTTCCCCAAGAGTCGGATAAGTCAGAAGGGTGAAGCCTCCTCAGAGGAAGAGCCAGTTTTAAGTGGATTCAATTCGCAAGGCATTGATCCAGCAGTGGTGGTTGCTGCTGCTTCCATCAATTTGCAGAGGGCATGCTCTGAATCTTCTCCAGATGTATACAGTGCACCGTTTAGTCCGTCTGACTCTGAAGCATGCAGTTTCTTAGGATCACCTGTCAGTTCAAAGCATACAAAGCAACAGCAAACCAATTCAGCCTCCTCTTCCACGTCTTCTACCCCCACGCCAGAGAAACAATCTCGTGGATTTAGCAGCTCTTCCGATCTCAAAATGAACGAATGGTCAGTAGTTCCTACGGATTACAAGATTTATTTCAGTATGTGAAACTCAACTTTTGTAAATAATGACCAAAGATGGTTTCTTGCCATCTGATCATAATTTTGATAAGTTTAAATTATGTTGGTTGTCCAATATGGCTGAAGCCTTTGAGGATAATCTTCCTTAGTGTGAAGTAACCTGCAGTAGATGGTTTGGTACCCCGTTGCTTGATTGGAAATTTTTATATAGAAACCATGCTATAGAGACAACAATTGTAAAAGGTAAGAAACCACTAGTGGTTTTTTCTCTTTTACAATCTCCATAATCTGGAGACTGCGTGGTTTCCATGGAAAAATGAGCTTCATCGGCCCTTGCATGCATAGGAGAGAGAATATTTACCAAAATGTTTTAGTTCTGATATTCTTTTTGGTTTCATGGAGTTGCAGAACTTGATTGTTCTGAAGATCAGTGTTAAACTGACGCTTTTTAATAACTACAAGACAGTTTTTCGACTCAAACATGATACTACAAAAAGATGTCCCTTTACTGCATTTGATCTTCTTCTTCAACAACTATCTTTCGAAAATAATTTATTGTTTTCTAAGAAAATGGTTGTCTGAACTATGAAAACAATGAAGAAATATCCCAACAAATTCTAAAGCAATTAATTACTTTTTGGAACTTTCAAATTTCAAACACAACACACTGCAGCAAAAGAGCCCTAGAAAGTGTGAAGTCCACGTGAATATTGGCCCATGACTCTTCAAATAGATTGGTATAGAGCTGTGATCACAAATTGTTCTTCCCCCATTAGAACAGAATGAATTTTGTGGGGCCAGCCATGGATTCTTATAGCAGTTGCCAGCATTGAGATTGTTCAATTGTTCAAATTGTAACTTTACAGATACATTCGATGAATTATCGTATAATAATACGTTAAATTTGTTCATTTTGGATGTGTAAATAGATACCGTGAAAATGCTCAACTACCAACTTGTATTAGCCGCCGTTCTCTCCTTAAAAAGGGCAAAAAAAATCAAGTACAGTACTGCTCCCCATTGGTGGGGGATCAGTTATCAAGCTCGCTTCCATGTCAGCCATGATACTGTAATGATACTAGCAATTGATACTATAACATTCCTGATAGATATTAACGAAATAGATTCACACCGTGACCTTAATTGCATTTAGAATACTGATTGAAAGGGGAGGGTAGATAACTTGTATTTAGTGGAGGTTGAAAATTTTCTAGAACTAGATGATGGTATTTTATGACATCATTTGTTGACCTTGTTTCTTAAATGGATCAATTAAAAATAAGTAAATGTTTCCTCTATTAGTGGATTTCAATTGTGGGTTGGCAAGGTTTGCGTCTATGTGATAGGTACTATCACTACAACAAATCAGACAAATAGCGGCGACAAACCAATTGTCGCCGCTATAGGACAACAGCGACGGTTTTTAACGACAACTTGATTGTTACTATAGGCCCGTACCTGTTGCCCTATAGGACGACATTTCCAAGCTATAGCGGCGACATGTTATAGTGATGACTCCTTGTCGTCGTTGTAAATTTTACCCTTTTTTCTCATTAATTTTTTTAAAAAAATTATTTTTCCCAACATGCCACTTGGACCCAGCCCAGCCCTGTCTGTTTCACTCCATATTTATTTTGCAAACTTGAGGATTTGAACCCCTCACCTTGGGACTGGATGAATATTTGGTATGTACTTTGCATTTTTAATATATATTATATAAATTTTTACAACTATAGTGACGAATATCTAACCTATAGCAACAACTTATCGTCGATAAAAACAAGATACAAAGGCAGGAAATCTTCCCACCAATGGTATAGCGAAATGTAGCTGCTACGATCAAGAAATATGGCAACCAAAAATGTTTTGTCCCAATAAGGTCTATTTTTAGCGACGACATTAAGCTATAGCGGCGACTAACCTACATACAGGGTCCCATTGTGACATCCCAAACTTTCTTTATACTTTCGTTTCAAGTGATAAAGTGAAACGTGTGGACCTAATTAAATACGAACTTAATATTAAGGTTTAAAGTGTTAAAGTAAAAAAAAAAGAAAAAAAAAAGAAATCAAAATCAAAGTCGGTCACCTTGGGACCATTTGATATTATATATTATATTATATTACATATATGTATATTGTGTGTATATATATATATATAAAAAATAAAGAAACAAGAATGGAAGAAAGGGAGCAAGGAAACCGAAACAGGGGCCAGCGATTCTGGCCGAGAGAAAAAAAAAACTTTGGAAGAAATTTAGGAGAGAAAAAGAAAGGAAGAAAAAGAATATAAAAAGAATACAATAATTAAACACAAGTATGTGTTATTTATCTTTTAAGCTTTAATTTATATAAGTTTAAGTTATAAATTTGTTTAGGGTTTATGGAATTTTTATGAGCATGCCTACTTGGTTGTAATTTGTTTACTATAAGTTCTAATGGCATGAAATTATTCCTTAGTTATGAATCCAATGTAAGAAATTATGGTAGGCTAGTATGTGGATGAAATTTATATAGAGGAATAAGTTGAAATTTTACATATAAGTTAGTGTTGTGATTTTATAGCATAATATCATGGTAATTGGGGAAATTGGTGAAGTAATGAATGACTTACTAATTATTATTAGCAAATGTGAAAATTGTTAAAGACTAAGAAAGAATTAGTGTTTAAAGTGAAGAGTTA